>JAKTSB010000322.1:0-21959 GCA_030579975.1 Blastobotrys buckinghamii (nom. inval.)
AATTGTTTGAACGATCGTATCATTTAAAGTTTGTTCATCTTTTAGAAACGTTTGCTATCTGAGTAGTACACGTCAAACTGCAATGTTATTTATTTTGCAATAAAGGTACTCAATTCGAAAAACTTTAAAAGTTTAATTTCTCTGGTACTAATTATTTTGACTTCAGGGTACGACGTTCTGGTGTAAGGTTATTTACCTTCAGAGTGATTTTCATTCTTGTCATTCAAGAATTAATAATGTGATTATTGGATTTATCATTTATTGCACCCCGATCAAGTTAGAGATCACATAACATATTAACAATTTGTTCATGTTCAACTCTGCTCAATAGACTTTATAGACTATTTATTATACTAACATTTTTGAATTACAGTAACAATTTCAAAACCACTCTGTATCTTTGTTCTTATCAAACTTGCAGTCATTGATGGTTACAAATTCAGGAGGACAACTAGTTAACCCCTCCTTGTACTTTACAATCTTTTCATCATCATATGCACCCTCCAACCAGCTATTAATTGTAGATTGGATTTAGCATCTCTTAAGTTGAAAATCCTTACCCCGGCACTTTCGGAGCATCTAAAATCATCCATCGTCATTAAACAGACCCCATCCCAGGATACGACTCGAATTCTGTATTAATTGGATTCAAGTGGAGACATGTTGGAAATTCTAAAACTTGTTTCTTTCATCATGCATTAACACTGCTTAGGCTTGTAAAGACCTGTTTCTTGAAGACAAGCATTTGTTGTAGCCGCCAATTGCTATATTGCAAATTTAGTGGATTTCGGCCGAGAAACTGGAAGTGTACAGCAACGTTATGACGGTGTGCGGCTGTCAAGCTTGTGTGACCCCGAACGAACAAAATTTGCAGGGCGGAGAATCATCAGAGTCGGCCCGGAGATAGTGCGAATCTAACTGGCTTTATGATATCGACTTGTACCATACCAAATATTAAACACCATAAAAAAGTTTCTGGCATATCTTAGTGTAACTTAAACAATCTATTACTTTTTTCCAAAAGTTTTACTTGGTTGTGCAGACTTGTGACACTCTTATGATCATCGATATAGTAAGAGAACTTTCAGATAATTAAATAGCACAACCATATTTAAGTTTATTGTAAGGCTAGATTTTTTTGAGAGTAATTGATTGGAAAAGCCTGCCATGGTAACTTTAAATTCCCGGACTTTTATTAAACACGCTAGAACGCGGATCTCGCACGTCCTGAATTAGGACTATCGATTGAGTTGCCACGCCAATAGTATACAATTATAAGCTAATAACACACAACAAAACCAAGCATCTCAATCATTCAAGGTATTAGGTATTTTTTTTTTTTCAATGAATTTATTGAAGCGTTCGTTAAAGGTGGATATATTTATGCCAACTTAGAATCCCTGGAATTTTTTAGAAGCACTTTTAACATCAAAAACCAAAACTGCGAAAGCACCTCATAATATGAAAGTTGCATCCATTAACCAAAAAAAATCAATTGCACCAGATTGTAAAGATTGAGGGTTACTACTAAATAGATTTAGCTAATGCAAATCCAATATCATAGAATTGTTTCTTAATTCCCGGAGGTCCACCATGAGCTGATAAATCTTTATTATCAACAGTTGATGAAACTTCAGTAGCTAAACTTGCAATATAAACAGGAACCATTGCATTATTATAAGTACCATTTTTCCTACACACTTTCCATAATAATAATAATAACCAAGGCTGAGTAATTAAAACATTAACGCTGAAGTTACAGGTATTCAGTCATTCACTAGCATAAATGTATGATTATAATAACTTTTGAATTTTTTTTTTTTTTGGGAATTGGCTGGAATTGCGGCATGAAATCCCCGGAATCTTTTAGAAAAACTTGAGCATAAAGGGACTGCACCAAGCTGAGAAAACACCGGGGGCCCTTATAATTTGATAAACTGTAGATTCTTTAAAGCAGCTACAACTATTGAATTCTAGAAGCATTTACTTGCTTAGATTTATAGATTCGGTGACAACTGTTTCATGTGCTGATGCTTGAAGGAAATTAAGGTATTCATTGAATTATGGTTTATATATATGATAAAAAGAATACTGTTATAGTTAAGCAAAAATGATAAAGTTTTAGATGAAAGCTATTTTTCAAACTACCAAGTTAATACACAACTATGCTAAGATTCATATGCCCATATGTATTATAAACCCTTCAAAGTTTCCTGATGCTATGCTTGGAGATAATGAGCCCAACTTACAGGGGTAGTAAGCGCACGGCTAGGCACTCAGCGCAAGGTTTTACTCCAGTTCCTTGAAATGCCATATTATAAAACTTTTAGAGCGTACAATATTTTTGCCTCCCAAAAAAAAAAAAAAAAAATCACAAATTTTGTTTACTACAAATTTCAAGTGTTAGAATTTCAATATTTTATTAGTGAGTGATCTTTCAAATTTAATCGATAACTCAACTTCGTGAAATCATCATTTTAATAAAATTTTTGTTTATTACTGCAAAAACACCAATATAACAATACAAGTATAACGGCTTCGTATAATAAACTACTTAGAGTTAAATAGTTTTAAAACAACCAAAAATTCAAAAAGCGCTTATAAAATTCACGGTTGAGACTTTTGCGTGCTAGAACACCAACACGCAGAAGGAAAAAAAAAAAAAAAAAAAACACACACACACACCCACACACGTTCACTTACAAATCGGAACCCAACAGTATTAAGTGTATTAAGGGAAAAAAAAAAATTTGGAAAAATGAAAATTAAAAGTACGCGTCGAAAATCAACACCATCTACAAATCATAACACTAGAGAGTCTTCACCAACGACAGACACAGATACTAACAACACGAGATCTACGCGTAACAATTCATCATTAGATAATACACCGACTTTACCAAGGCGCAAAAGTAGTTCGAAAAGTATACAAAAGCGATCAACACAATCATCAAAGAAACGAAAAAGTAGTGGTAATAATAGTGATTTAATTGCAGAGGTTACGATGGCAAGATTATCAAGACCTCCAAAGATACCCGATCATGAAGAAGAAGAAAATCATGAAAAAAATATTGAACAAGTAAATGAACAAGAGATTAAGGAAGAAGAACAATATACCAAATATCAATATCAAAACCAATTAGAACAAGGCAAGTATGAAAGTGATTCAACTGAAAGTGGTAATGAGAATGAAGATTCAATGAATAGTAATGAAAATAATGATAAAGATACCCAAAATATTCAAGTAGTAGGGTTAGAACCTATTAAACCTTTAAATGATATTACAAATACTGAACAACATGAGAATGATGATTCGATAGGTAATATTACACCAGTTGTAGATGGATTAGAAAAAGTCACACTCAAGCAAAGGAAAACATCAATAGATCATGAAAATATTAAATCAAAGGTACCTGAAATGCCTGCAGCACCAAAACAACGATTAGTTATTACAAAATTGGTTCTTAATAATTTCAAGAGTTATGCTGGTAGACAAGAAATTGGTCCTTTTCATTCGGTATGTTCTTTTTTTTTTAAAAAAATAAAGAAAGAAAAAAAAAACAAAAAACTAACAATATATAGAGTTTTAGTGCAGTTGTTGGACCCAATGGTAGTGGTAAAAGTAACGTTATTGACTCGTTGTTATTTGTTTTTGGGTTTCGAGCATCTAAAATGAGACACGGTAAGATTAGTTCATTAATTCATAGTTCATCTGCACAACCTAATTTAACATCGTGTAGTGTTGAAGTTCATTTTCAAGATGTTGAGGATGATGAAAATGGTAATACAGTTGAAGTACCGAATTCACAATTAATCGTTGCAAGAAAAGCATTTAAAAATAATAGTTCGAAATATACAATCAACGAAAGAGATAGTAATTTTACTGAAGTTACAACGTTATTAAAAGATAGAGGTATTGATTTGGATCATAAGAGATTTTTGATTTTACAAGGTGAAGTTGAATCAATTAGTCAAATGAAACCAAAAGCTGAAGATGAAAATAGTGATGGGATGCTAGAATATCTAGAAGATATTATTGGTACAAGTGATTATAAAAAGGGTATTGAAGAAGCACAACAGCAAGTTGAAACTTTAAATGAAGATTGTGTTGAAAAGACCAATAGATTAACACATGTTGAAAAAGAATTGAATAGTTTAGAAGATCAAAAGAATGAAATTTTGGGTTATTTACAGGTTGAAAATGATTTGATTATGAAGAAAAGTGCATTATATCAATTATATAAATATTCATGTACTCAAAGACTTGAATTAAGTCAAAAAGTTATTAATGAACAACAAGAAAAATTGACACAAGAGTTATCCAAAACTGCTGAAAATAAAGATTCTGTTAATGAGTTATCAAAAGATTATAAAGAAAAAACTAAAGAAGTTGAAAAATTAAAGAAACAAAGTATTGAAAATTCCAAACAATTATCAAAATTAGAAGTTGAAAAAGTTTCAATGGAAGAAAAAAAGAAGCATATTGAAAATAAAAGAAAAAAATTGGAAAAAATTATTCAACAAGCTAATCATCAAAGGACAGAATCTGAATCATGGTTAGAAAATTATGAAAATGAATCAAACAATTTAAAACAAGAATTAGATCAATATGTTAAAGATTTAAAAATTCAATCTGCAAATCTAGAACAAATTCAAGAAGAATTAAAGGATAAAACTCAAGGTTTTACTGATGAAATTGAAAAATTACAACAACAATTAGAACCATGGAGAAGTCAAATTAGTTCTAAAGAAAGTGAAGTTGCAGTAGCACAATCACAAGTTGATATGTTAAAAGAACAATTAGAAGCTTCAAATAATTCATTAGAAAAATCCCAATCAAAGATTGAATCAATTAAAGTTAAAGGAAGAGATAAGAAAAATGAAATTAATGAGTTGGAAGAAAAATTAAATTATACAAATGAACAAATTGATTTGGGCGAAAAAGAAATTGAACAAGCAACTGTTGGGTTTAATCATATGAAAACTAAATTAAGTGCAATGAGACAAAAATTATCTCTGGCTAAAGAAAATCAACAACAAGTTCAATCTCAAAATAAGGTTTTAAAAAGTTTAAACAAACTAAGTTCAAGTGGTAGAATTGAAGGTTTCCATGGTAGATTAGGTGCATTAGGTACAATTGATCAAAAATATGATGTTGCAATTAGTACTGCATGTCCAGCTTTAGATAATTTAGTGGTTGATACTGTTGAAACTGGTCAACAATGTGTTGAATATTTAAGAAAAAATAATTTAGGTCGTGGTAAATTTATTTTATTAAATCGATTACCTCAAAAGAATTTAAATAATATCACTACACCAGAAAATGTACCAAGATTATTTGATTTGATTACACCAAAAGATGATAAATTTTTACCTGCATTTTATAGTGTAATGGGTGATACTTTAGTTGCTAAAGATTCAGATCAAGCAAGACGAATTGCATATGGTAAAAAACGATATAGAGTTGTTACTTTAGATGGGATGTTGGTTGATATTGCAGGTACAATGAGTGGTGGTGGTAAACAAGTTAAATCTGGAGCAATGAAGGATAAATTAGAACAAGATATTAGTGAAGAAATGGTTCAAGAAATGGAAGATTATATGGGTCAATATGAAGAAAAAGTTAATAATGCTACAAAAGAATATGAAAAGATGGAAAATGCTTTGAAAGAATTTAAAGAACAAAAGCCACAAATTGAATTGGATATTTCAAAGGCTCAAATGGAATTAAAATCTTTAGAAAATGATTTAAATATGGCAAAACAAGAATATAAAGATATTGAACAAGAAAGTCAAAAGGATTCATCAAAATTAGAAAAAGATTTAAAAGATGCTAATAAAGTTGTTGATAAAAAGACAAAAGAATTGACTGATTTACAAAATTCTTCAAGTGATATGGAACAACGAATTGCTGATTTACAAGAACAAATTATGGAAGCTGGTGGGGTAAGATTAAGATTACAAAAATCTAAAGTTGATTCTATTAAAGAAAAAATGGAATTGGTTAATACAAGATTAAGTAATGGAGTAATGGATAAAACCAAACAAGAAAATGAATTAAAGAAACAAAACAAATTAATTGAAAAAAATGAAAAAGAAATTAATGATGGTAGTGAAGAATATGATGCATTTGGTGATAAAATGAAAGATTTAAATAATCGAATTTATAATTTAGATAAACAAGTTAATGAGTTGAATGATACTATTACTGATAAACAAGAAGCATTGGATGAATTAAAGGAAGATTTAGAAGAACGACAACGTCAAATTGATAGTGTTAGATCTATTGAAATTGAAATTCGAAATACTATTGAACAACATCAACAAAGTATACAAGAAGATCAACGATCATTAAAAAATTATATGAATGAATTATCCAAATTAAAATTACATGATTTAAAAGAATTAAATAGTGAAGAAAAAAAAGAACGAGATGAAAATGAAATGGAAGTTGAAGAAGAAAATGGATTATTTGAATATAGTCCAGATGAATTGGAATCAATGAATAAAAATGATTTAAAAAAAGAGATTCAAAATCTTGAAGATGCTAATGATAATGCTAAAATTGATTTTGCAGTGTTAAGAGAATATAAAAGAAGAGCAGGTGAATATCAAGAACGGAAAAATATTTTAAATAATGCAGTTAGTCAACGAGATCAGGTTAAAAAACGATGTGATGATTTGAAACAAAAACGATTAGATGAATTCATGACTGGGTTTAATTTAATTTCTTTGAAATTAAAAGAAATGTATCAGATGATTACAATGGGTGGTAATGCTGAATTAGAATTAGTTGATTCATTAGATCCATTTAGTGAAGGGATTATTTTTTCAGTCATGCCACCCAAAAAATCTTGGAGAAATATTTCAAATTTATCTGGTGGTGAAAAGACTTTAAGTTCTTTAGCATTAGTTTTTGCCTTGCATCATTATAAACCAACTCCATTGTATGTTATGGATGAAATTGATGCAGCATTGGATTTTAGAAATGTTAGTATTGTTGCTACTTATATTAATGAACGGACCAAAAATGGTCAATTTATTGTTATTAGTTTGAGAAATAATATGTTTGAATTGGCTAAAAAATTGGTGGGGATTTATAAAGTTAATAACATGACTAGATCAATTTCACTGGAAAATAAACCATTAGTTTAATAGTTTAATAGTATTTATTTAATAGATTTTTTTTTTCTTCTTGTATTATTTAACAGAAGATGCGTTCTCAGTCGGTATAACAGCACAATAATACTGTTTAGCTACTGCATCTGACCAGGATCATACAAATCAAGCCCCCGGCAATGTCTATATTGATGATTTCAATAATCATCACTGTTGTAATGATAATCGCGTGAGAGATTTCAGCCGCGCGGTTGATATTAAGCGTAGATCAAGAACCGCGCTGGGAGATGAAAATCTTAAAAAAAAAATCCACAATTGCAAGCAAAAATTTCTCCATTAGACAAAAACTCCACCGAAAAAAAAAACCCCCCATCTCAATCACATTCATCATGTTGTCAAGAATTGCACGAACATCACGATCATTACCAATTCGTGCAACCAGTAGCTCAATCACCCGATCATTCCAAACAACTCCAACCCAATTGAAAGAAAAAAATACCAACAACGACCCACCAACCACTACACATTTTGGGTTCCAAACCGTAGCATTAGAAGATAAAGAAAAACTAGTCAAAGAAGTGTTCAGTGAAAATGCCAAAAATTATGATTTGATGAACGATTTGATGTCTGGTGGGATCCATAGATTATGGAAAGATCATTTTGTTAATAAACTAGACCCTGGTAAACGATCTGGTGGTCAACCATTATCATTTTTAGACGTTGCAGGTGGTACCGGAGATATTGCATTTAGAATCATGGACCATGCATTAACTAAACATGGAGACTCGGAATCCATTATGAATGTTGTTGATATCAATGCGGAAATGCTAGCTGAAGGTGAATTAAGATCAAAGACTCAAAAAACTTATAAAGGTGTAGATCCATCAAGAATCAATTTCAAAGTTCAAAACGCCGAAATTCTAGATGCTATTGAAGATGAATCACAAGATTTGTATACTGTTTCATTTGGGATTCGAAACTTTACTGATATTCAAAAAGCATTAAATACTGCTCATCGAGTTTTGAAACCAGGTGGTGTCTTTGCTTGTTTGGAATTTTCAAAAGTTCATCCTTTATTGAGTGATGTTTATGACGCTTATAGTTTCAATGTTATTCCAATGTTAGGTCAAATCACTGCTGGTGATAGAGATAGTTATCAATATTTGGTTGAAAGTATCAGAAAGTTCCCAAGTCAAGAGGAGTTTGCTAGTATGATTAAAAAAGCCGGGTTTACTATGGTTGGTGATGGGTATGAAAATTTAACTTTCGGGGTTGCTGCTATGCATGTTGGTGTCAAATTGTAAAAATCTATTCCTCAATTGTGTGGGTGTGTAAAAAAAATTTCTTTTTGCTCTGTTATTATTGTAATTAATATATTTATTCGCTAATTTTTCTTAAATTGAAAGTATTGCCATTATTTTTTTTTATTGAATCCCTTTTGAATATTGTATGATTGAGCTTATTATGGTGGATGATAATATCAGTAAAATTTTATACAAAAATAGTTTATACCCAAACAAATTACGCAACATTTAATCTTTTGTTATCTGCCAAGTGCACGTTATATTGCCAGCACACCTTTAAGTTACTTTAGAATCATGGCATTTGCAATGGTGTCGGTACGGTATCGATACAAGACAAGGACTTGATACATAATAAGCTATTATAAAGTACTATGGTGTGGAATAGATTGAATAAGTCGACCACGATAGTGCAAAGAAAAATAGGATTGCAATCTACACTATAAAAATATGGTGTATGTGTATAGATTTCTCAGTTTGGTTCAAGTTGTACAAGGCTCATAGCAAACCATAACACTCTAAAAGTAATGAATTTACGAGAAAAAAAAGAAATTATATTTTTCTAAACATACTATAATACTCAATTGTTTTATTGATAAATACATTTGGTAGTAATAAGAATTAGAGAGGGTGAATTCGAAAACTCAACTAATCGGATTACTTGGTATTATAATTTTGACCATTTTAACCCCTCCCTTCCTCCCCGCAATTAGCTATTTAACATACTGTCATATATATGTACTTTGTATATATATAGTTGTAGTCAGTCAATAAATCAAAATATCAAACTCTATCTCCATTCATATGTTTAAAATTCTTAAGTTATTATCATTGGATTATACATTAATAACAAAAATAACTAATTAATTACAGAACGACGTCATTTCTGGAGTTTACAACAAAGCCTTAAGGTGCAGCAGCGGCGTGCATGAACACTTGAAAATTAGACTGATTTCAAGACTTTAACATCTCTGATCTGAAAGAAAATCTCAATTCCAATTAATCTGGTATCATGTGTATCACTATAACACAACAATAATCAAATCGAGCGCTCCTGGTTAACTTCTCAAATCTATAAAATTCTGAGAGAAATATAGATATTATAATATATTGAAATCAAATATTTCGTAGAACGATATATCCGAGAGAATCGATACCGGAGTTCAAGCCAGCTATAGCTATGGGTATATCTACAAGCTTTTTTTTTTTTTTATCTCTTCTTTATTATTATTAGCTAGAATACATATACTATAAAACTATTCTCTGTTGATATTCTGTACAAATAATACCATAAATCGTAACTAGAAAGGAGGGAAAGTTAATGTTTAGAAAACCCCCCTAGAGGATTAACATCTCAACAATCTCAGCCAGGGTCAATCAAGGCTGGCCACTATACTTATTTAGAAGTTATTGTGCTAAAAAAGCTATGACAGAGCGTCAACACAGAATATCGGGTGTACAGGTACACTGTACACGTATGATGTGATGAATGCCGCTACTCGATCGTTTTGAAAACGGTCATAGAATATACGGTACGCTAAACTTCGATGCCTTTGTAACCTTTTATGCAAAAATTGAATCATAATATCAATATCATCACTTGGGTTAGTAGTTTCAATGTGAAATCGGTATGCTTTTTGAAGCTCAGATACAACATCGAAAAATTGTGGTTAGACAGATCAAGATTCAATCTACTGCTTGACAACGCGGCTGAGAAGATCGCAAATTCAAACTCAAATAAGCCTTCTTGAATCCCATAAATACCAAGCGGTGGATTACAAGAGTTCGCCCGCACCGCACCGCATTTCTAATAAAAACCGTTTTGTATGCATGAATAAACAAGCTTGTATAATTATTAAATGAACTGAGACCCCTGGATTTCATCACTGTGGATAGAAAATTTCACTTTAACACCTTCCCCCCAAATAATTTTTCCCTCTTCTTTCTCACAGCCTTATTTCTTAACTCTTTCTTCAACACTTAGACAGCTAAGGGTAGTTTTAAAAAAAAAATAATGTTGAGGAGGATAACAAAACTACCACGTCCAAGTATAGTTAAAGGGTGGTTGAATAGATCGATCCATTCAACTCGAGTGGCATTGGCAAATCCATTCCCAGGACTTCCTAATCCATTCCCAGTAGATAATCCAGCCGAACCAGAAGCAGAAGATCCAGCTGAATTTAGAGAAAAACAAAAACAAAAACGTAATCAAGGTGATAATAATAATAAAAATAATAATAGAAAAAGTGAGGATAGAAAATGGGGGGATATTTTATTTAAATGTTTTGAAACTGGGGGGATTATGGTAGCATCAATTGGTTGTTTAGGGTTAGCAGGTATTGCATATCATAAAGGATATCATTGGCATGTGTATCATAAAATGGAAAAAGCATTCCAACAAGGTGATCCTGCCTTTGAATTAACTATGCATTCAAGAAGTAGTAAAAGTAGTGAAGGTGGATGGGTTGTTAGACAACATCAACAACTAATTGATGATATTATTAGTGGTGCAGCTATTGGTAGATATTATTTATTAATTGGTGAAAAAGGTACAGGTAAAACATCAATGATTTTAGAAGCAATGAGAAAAGTATCTGGTGTTAATTGTACATTTTTAGATGCTCATGCAGATCCTGAAATTTTTAGAATTCGATTAGGTAAAGCATTAGATTTTGAATTTCATGAGGATTATTTGGGGGCATTATTTAGTATTAGAGGCCCAAGAGATACCACTGCTTTATTAGATATTGAAAGAGCTTTTAATGTTTTGGAAACAGTTGCAGTACAACATCGACAAAAACATCGTCGACCTTTAGTTTTGGTTATTAATAATGCCCATTTAATTCGATCAAATGAAGATGGTCAAGATTTGGTTGAATTATTACAACAAAAGGCAGAAGCATTGTCAGGTGCTGGGTTAGCCACAATTGTCTTTAATAGTGATGATTATTGGTTATATGAAAGATTGAAAAAATTGGGTACAAGATTGGATGTTATCACTGTTGGAGATTTATCTCGACAACAATCCATTATGGCTTTACAAAGAGCAAGAACTAAACTAATGAATAAATCAATCTCAGAAGAAGAAGCCAATGAGATTTATAATTTAATTGGTGGTCGTCCACAACATTTGGCCGCGGTGGCTGCTAAAGATGATATGATCAGTGCATGTCATCAATTGATTGATAGAGAAAAGACATGGTTATTAAATCAATGTGGATTGGTTGGTTATGATTTAGATGATGATGTTATGGCTGAAGCAAAATTCAGTACATCTGCAATGTTTTTAGTTAAAGAAATGGTTAGAATCGATAATGAACAACGATTGAACCAAAAAAAGGCTTCAGAATTATCCATGGCTGATCATGAAATTGTAAAAATCCCATTGTGGAGGGCAAGACAAATCATGACTCGACCTGATTTCATTCAACAATATGATAATTTGAATATTTTTACAATTGATTCCAATTCTATGGTTAAACCTGATAGTGTGCCAATGATGCAAGCATTCCATGAAGTGGTTTCTGTTGAAGGATTCGATAAATTATTAGAAGAATCTGCTGATAGAGTTAGTGCAATTGAATCATTAGGAAGAACAAGAGAATTAGTAGCTAAAGATTTATTTTTGGGTGGTGATTATAGAATTGGTGTTGATAATTCAGGTAAAAGTAAAGAATTGGTGGTTAAATTGAATGCAGCTGATGAACCTGAATCAGAAGTACCAGAATTTATAGATGATGGTTTCAATCATTTATCAAATGAAAAGTCATTATGGTGGACTGCCAGATCTGAAAAGTATGGTCATGATAGAAAATTCTAGATAAAATGGTTATATATACAGTACATGTTTTTATTTTTTAGAAAAGAACTTTTAATTTACTATTCTTAATTTTTTCAGCATTCAATTTTTCTATCAATATGAGTAATGCTAATTATTATTTTTTTTTTTTTTTTTTGTAGATTCAAAGTACTGTAATTATGTTTCCAAATGTAGAGGTTTTTTAATCAATAAATATATTTGTTGAAGTCCAAGATTGAGTTGCTCCATTCTTTCTAATGTTTACGAATTGAAAGGATATAAAGCAATTATTCGTGTTACTTAAACTTGACCTGTTGACAGGATAGAGGCTGGTTATGTGATGATTAACATGAATACATGCTAATGAGTGGTGATACAGTGGTGGATCTACACAATTGAAGTTATTATACAAAAAATGTATTTAAGTGAAGATGAGGAGATTAAGTTCATAATTCCTCCTAAAAAGCTTTATATACTAAAATTTCTAGTCACATGACTTTATAAACTATCAACCTATTTATTAGTACTCTAGACAGTACATTGCATATCTTGATACTGCAACAATATTATGTTCATCTTATTCGAAATATGGCGGAGAAAAGTTGAAACTTAATTGCCATGCCATTTTTCTGTATCTACTTGCACAACGTGCGGCGTACAAGTACGTTGTACAATGCGGCTCATTACCAACGTCCAACAGATAAATCTATTATATATAACCTCGATGATAATTCCATCCTGATATTTTTATAATACAAATTTTTCATGCCTATAACTTCTTCCCCCTTTTCATTACACACAAAGCTTTTTTTGGGATTTTTTTTAAATACTTTATCAAGATCACATTTTATGTATCAATTGAATAAGTAACGTTAGTATCACGACTAGCTACTTGCATTAGAACTATTCAAAATTTCCAATGGATAACCTACTGATGAAGTATTTGATATTATTGAGTTACGAATTGTTGTGTTACCTAAAGGTGCATTTTTTAATTGTATACCTGAATTACTAACTGTACATATTACCATCTATAAATGTGCAAAAGCCTAATTTCAAAAAGGTATAGAATCTGGTCGAGGTACCTATTATTTATTATTCACATGTAAAAAAGCAATTGCATCGTGATTAATTAGCTTTCAAATATTATACGTGGCTATCCTTTTTTCTAAAAAAAGGTTACCATATTTTACGATCAGAATCTATTAAAATCAGTACATCAATAATAAGAACTCACAATGGTAGCTGGATTATAGTAGAATCCAGGCTCGACTGATCCATACTGTTTCAAAGTACTTTTTAATTACCATATTTTTTCAATAATAATGATTATAGATTACCCTACTGTAAAAAATTCCAATTAACCTACATTTATCCAAACTATTGACTTGTAATCATAGATATTAATATCAAACAGTACACAGAACTTTTCGTACTTATTTTCATTGTCTTCCTGTTTGAAATTATGTATAGTACAATACGTAGGTTATATAGAATGGCTGTTCTATTTATCTGCGTTTACCATGGTTCACCTTAATCAAATGCATTTATCAACTTGTACCACATAACAATGTGGAGTTATTCGGGTTGCCACTGCTGATAATACATTATAGGGATGTGCGATGATTTATGGTGTTAATTGATCCCTTTCCAATCAATCAGCGATAAGCGTGCTGGAGTGTGTGCTCAGTATTATGGCAGAATAAACCTTCATAATAAAAGTAGCGATTTTTCTGTTAACTCAATCAAGTTTTTTTTGTTTGTGTTTTCAAACTGTTGTGAGAACCACTCGAGAAGACCTGCTTTTCCTGTTTTTCTAAGAATATCTGCTTTTCCTGTTGTTTTAAGAATACCTGCTTTTTCCCCCCTTTTTTAAGAATACCTACTTTTTTCCCTTTTTATGTTTCCTAAATAACGATTCCTTTTCTTTATCAGTCAACTGAGACTTTGAAAAAACCTCATTTTTTCTCATTGATCTTTTAAAATCTAAATAAAATTGATGTTTCTTTGGATTATAATTATCAATCACAAAATGTTCAAATTCTTCAAAAGGGTCATCAAATTTCTTGACTTCATTTTTTTGTTTCAATTGTGGGATTTTAATTGTAGCCCAATTATCAAAGAGTTCTCTTCGTTCTTTGTTAGATTCTAATAAATCATATCTATCATCTTCAACTAATTTATCTCTTTCTGTATCCCATGTACTAAATGCATCACTCTTTTCTTCCAACATTTCAATAAATTGTTGTTGTCTTGATTCTAATGGTTCTTCATCACTATCTGATTCATCTATTTCAACTTCCACCTCACTTTCTTCATCCTCATCATCCTCACTTTCCTCACTGCTGCTGCTACTTTCTACATCAACTAATGGGACAGGTTTTGTCTCAATTGGTTGTTCTTTTTTTTCTATAACTGGCTCATCATCAATTTTCAACCCTCTTGCCTTCCCAATCAACTCAATCAATTCATTCTTATCAACATTATCAACCAACTCCTTTACTTCATTATCAACTTTCCAATAACTTTTATTTTCATCTTTATTATAATAAAATTTTGAACCATTTTTACAAAAGATTAAACTCCATGTACTATCCAAATCTTTCTTTGTTCTAGGTCTATTTTTATCTTTTTGCAATTTCCGTTTAGGTTTATCGTATGTACTTTCTCCTGTTTTTTCGTTATAATAATAATAATGACCTGATGGAGCTACATATTGAGTCCACCCACTAGGCAACATCATCCTCAACTCCTCTTATATTTACTATAGTCTAATGATTTGGGATCAAAAACCCACAAAAAATTTCACCCACCACAAAAAAAAAAAAAAAAAAAAAAAATAATCCTTTTACACGCGCGATCTCCCAAACGCCATCAATCATTAAAAATCAAATCTACATTTTTTAACCACCACACACACACATATATACAGATAATACACATACACTATTTATATAACACACAATGGGCAGCAGAAGATACGATTCAAGAACTACAATTTTTTCTCCAGAAGGGAGATTATATCAAGTAAGAAACCCGCTCTTCTTCAAGTCCTAATTGAACTAACAAAACACTATAGGTTGAATATGCATTGGAAGCAATTAGCCATGCTGGTACAGCAATTGGTATTCTTGCCACCGATGGGATTGTATTAGCAGCAGAAAAAAAAGTTACATCAAAATTATTAGAACAAGATATTAGTGCAGAAAAGATGTATGTTATTAATGATAATATGATTGCAGCAGTTGCTGGGATTGATTCAGATGCATCAATTCTAGTCAATTATTCAAGATCTTATGCACAAAATTATCAAGCAGAATTCAATGAACCAGTACGATGTGAAGCATTAGTTAAACAATTATGTGATGTTAAACAAAGTTATACCCAACATGGTGGGTTAAGACCATTTGGTGTATCATTTATTTATGCAGGTCATGATGATGTTAATGATTTCCAATTATATACTAGTAACCCAAGTGGTAATTATTCTGGTTGGAAAGCAACATCAGTTGGTGCAAACAATGCAAGTGCTCAAACAATGTTAAAACAAGAATATAAAGATGATATGAATTTAGTACAAAGTTGTGAATTAGCAATGAAAGTTTTATCAAAAACCATGGATTCTACTACTTTAACAAGTGAAAAATTAGAATTTGCAACTTTGGGTAAAAATAGTAATGGTAAATTAATCCATAAAATTTGGTCACCAAGTGATATTGATAGATTGTTAAAGAAAACTGGATTGGGTAAAGTTGAAGATGATGAAGAATAAATATTCAAAATAAAACTTAATAATATATATATTGTGTTTTTTTTATGCGCTAAGTTGAACAAATTGTTGACGTAAATTTTTTACTGCACCAAATGTAATACCAGTATATTGTTTTTTCAAAGGTTTATTAGAAATTTTTGGTAAATGTTCAAATTGTTTTTTCATTTTATAAACCATTGCACGTGGTGGTGGGTCATTATGATAACAATGATTCAAGTTCTTTGTAGATGTATTATTATTATTATTAATCCAATAAGCAAACATTCTTGTTAATGTTTGAACATCTTGTTGTTCTTTTGTTTTGATTATTCCAAGTTGTATAGCTTTTTCCAATGTAGGTCTATCATTTGAAGATAAAAATCGATGAAGAATATCTCGAATACGATTTTTTTCTAATAAACGTTGTTTTTCCGCTAAATTTGGGCAAATAAAATGTTCTGATATACCCAAACTCTCGAGACTATTATCATTCATTACTTTTAATTTATATTCAAGTCCCTTTTTCACCCTATCACGTTTAATATTCATATTTAATTGTGCTGTAATATCCATATGAATAGGATTAATTGTTGGACTTAATTGATAAGGGTTTTTTAAAATCTGTTGTTTGTATAATTCAAACGAATTAGGTCGTTGTGGTAATTCTTCTTTTAATAATAAATAATGTTGGTATAATTTTCGATGTAATAATACGGGGTCTAAACTAATAGACATAAAATATTTTGATACTTCAGAGCAAGATTTTAAATCTGGATAATCTATATATTCAAAAATTTGAAGCCAAATTTCGGGCGGAATGTTCATTTTTTATTTTATTATTATTATTATTCTTTTTTTTTTTTTTTAGTTCCTCAAGAGTATCGTTGAGTTGGTGTATTGGTGTATTAAAAAAAAGTGGAGTGAAGAGGTATTAAATACGCAACAACAAAAAACTAGATCCATAACTGAGCATTTTAATCGCATTGTGTCTCATGAGCTTCAATTCACGTTCCCCCCAATCACGCATGGTAATGATCATGCAAGGGATTCTAAACATTATTCGATCGTGTCGGTGTCGGGGAGCACTCACTGATAAATGAAACCTCCCAACTTTTTTTTTTTATTTTTTTTTTTTTGGTTTTTTTTGGTATCAATCTTTATCGAGCCGAAATTGTTTGATCATCATCACCACAATTCCATAATTAACAAAGTCACCAGGTCGTCGCTAAAAAAGTCCCAAAAACCCACGTTGTTGAAGATACAAATATGAAATGTTCAGTTCGCTAGTTATTGTGGGTAATAATGTCCCCGTTGGTTATCAAGTCCCACCTTTTCCATCATTAAACTTCCCGCTAGGTCCAAATTCCAGACAATACCATCTAAGTTATTTATACTATCAAAAAGATGTTTGGAAATTTACATTATATTGGACTTTGATTTGGACTTTGGCGTTCCATATGTGTGCTGCTTGTTTGGCAGTTATAATGCATAGAAGAAAATTTATGGGTGGTGTATGGATTTTATTTGTTTATGCATTTATTTCTGGGGTTCAAGCATTGCTATCAGGATCTATTGTTGGGCTAATGATAGGTGCTATTTATAAAGCAGGATTATTTGGAGTATCAACTTGGATTCCATTTGTTTGGGGAGTTATTCAAATTTTATTTCTAGTTATTACAAGTTATTCAATGATGAGTGCAGTATTATAATAATTAAGTTTATATATATATATATATATTAGTTATTAAGATTATGAATATAAGGAATTAATAATATAATTAATTAAATTTTTTTTTTTTAATTTAGGAAATAAATGTGGCTTCACTGAATGCAGTACCTTCTTCGGTAATATCTTTGCCATCAATATTTAATTTCATGGTCATTGGATTTGAATATTGATAAATATATGGTTTAGCTCCTGAAACATTAGCAGCAACTTTTTTCAAAAAACTTGGAATTTCGGCCATAACATCAACTCTATCAACTAATTGATCTAATGAACCTTCAACATGTGCTTGAATTGTTTTATCTTTTAATTCCAAATCATCAATTTTATAACCTTCAAAATCAAATGCAATAGCCTTTGGAGCTGGCCAGCCAGTTTCATCTTCTTCACTCTTTGTATGTTCTACTTTAATATCTGTTGAACATGATAATAATTTATCATCTTTTGTAACTGCACCAACAGTAACAGTTTGTGAACCATAACTTGGTGGTGTAGTAAATTCCATTACAATACATGACATTGTTGGACCTTGAAAATTTAAAAAATTCCATCTTGAAGCAGCATGATGTGGTTTCATACCTTGCATTGCCATAACATACATACATCTACTAGATTCTGGTTTAAACATAATTTCTTTACCTTTAACAACCATTTTACCACTTGCATTTGCTCTTGGCCAAAATACATGTCTCATTGAACCCCAAGGATTTTCAAAATCTTCACCATATAAACTTGTACCATCATCACCAATTTTAAACCCTAAACAATCACCTCTACTAAAACTAATTTCAATTAAACTATCTTCATTAACAACCGATGTAATTTTATATTCATTACCATCTTCATTTAAATGAATAGTACAACCATCAGAATTAAATTCAGTACCTTTAGCTTCAAATCCTTCTAAATTTGTTGATGTCCATACACTTTCTTCTGGTTTTTCATCATGTCTAATTAAACAAGTAAATTGTGCAGTAAAATGTAATCCAACTGGATTTGAATGAATTACTTGAAAAAATCCATAATGACCAGTTTCTTGATTTTTAAAATAAAAAGTTTGTGTTTCAACATGTGATGACCATGGTGCTCGCCACTCTAAATCTTGTCTAGTTAACTCACCATATGGATTTTTCTCTTTAACAGTTTCAGCAACAGATCGAAATGCTTCTTTACCATAAATCGGTTCTGCAGAACCAGTTAATGCTGATACTGAACCTTGAACCCACTTTAACATTTTTCGTATTGTATTATGATAATAATAATTAATGGCAAAGAGAGTGAAGGGATGAGAGAAAGAAAAAAAAAAATTGTGTTGGGACAATAAGAGGGAAAAAAAAAAAAAAAAAAAATAACAAAAAAAAATATATATATATAATATAATATACACAATAGAATAAAAAGGTTTTGATTACAGCTCATGATGGTTGATTCAGTTTAAAGTGTTTTGACTCGATGAACGGACCCGATCTGGCTGCTTAAGCGTGCTTAAAGGCGACTTTAAACTTTTTTTTTTTTTATTGGTGTAGTGAAATTTTTAAGCTATAACTAAAACGGTGTTACGCGAGCAAGTCAAAAAAAAAAAAAAAAAAAAAAAAAAATCGGTAAAAAGCATAGGAAACTTTCCGAGCATGTCCGCTGCTCGAGTTCTTTTTGTTGAAATTTGGAGATTAGAATGAAAATGCACAGACCTTCTGAAATAATTCTGGAATTACAGTTATAAGAATCGAGCATAAGTTGATGGTTTATTAAGACATATGGGTTCATAATACGGCAAGAATAATGTCAAAGATGCTCATTTAATGCATTGTGTCTTTGCTCTTTTAGAAGATCAAATGACAGTTGTTATTATTAACATCTGTAGATGCAATTTAACATAGTCCAGCTGTTGCACCTAAAGCCTTTATGACGCTGATAGACTGATAAGAAGTCATAATTAAACTACTAATTTTGCCTGAATACGTATACGTTTATATAATGACGCCAAGTTTTGTAATTTTACTGCTGGTAGTATCGATCTGGCCGAGATTTTTTAGAAAAACATTTAAAAAGAACGCCTACATTTAAATAGTTTTATTACTCTATATCATTAGCAGGTAGTTTTCGGGTTGATATTTATCATGCATGATGAAAGGTACTGTCAGTTCCTACTAAACTTTCCCCATATATTTTTATTTGAATCCATCTGGTTCTGAGAGTTTAAGGAGATTGCATGTTTGAGATCATACGGCTGACAATTATTAAACGTTCCGAGAAATAAGGATGGTAATTTTTTATAGCGCATCATAGTAATGATATTCTTCTTCACATAGTGCCATCAGCATCTTTTACTACCACTGGCAATTGTATCAAAGCTACTGATATTATTAATCAATAGCTTTAATAATAAGTTAAAAAAATTGAATATATAATCGATATATTTGAATATTTGAATATTTGAATATTCAAAATTTAAAGTATTCATGATATTATAAAAAGCTAAAATGTCTATAACTACTATTTATGTGTATTTATATCTCTTCTTCTTATCATCATAAAATTTATTACCATGATTATCGTAATTTTCATAGCTATTACTATTACTCGGTTTTTCTTTTTGACCCAAGATTAATTCATCAATTCTATTCATTGTAAACAGTGATACCCCATTCTCTCCAATAACCCAAGCAGGTCCATTATTTCCTAGATTGATTTCATCAATTTCTTCCTTATAATACTTTGTTACATTTTCTACCAAAGAATGAAGCACCAATTGACAAACAGTCGTAGAATAAGTCTGATACCTACAAGATAAACAAATCACTTCATTGTTAGCAGAAAAATTTACAACTTTCTGATATTGTCCAACTGTATCATTATTAGTTTGCACTTTTTTACCAAAATCCACCAATTGTATCCATTCTTTTTCCAATAATCCATTGATATCATTGTAATAAATAATCATTTCATGTAAATTATAATAAAACACCTGAGTATCATTACAAGCAAAACTTAAACTATGTATGTCCATTCTGGGTCTAAGATCCATTTTCAAATCCAACAAAACTTTCAAATTTGGAATAGTAATAACTCTCAACAATTGAGTATGAATATCATAACAAATAAAAAACTTTTTACCTGGGTGAAATTTTGTTGCTGATGGTGTAGTATGTATAATCCCATCAAATGTTTCATTGGTTGTTAAATCCATTCCAATGACTCTGACTGATACTTGACCTATTTGTCTTTCTTCAAAAAATTCATTGGCTATGTATTTATGTCTTTGCCATGCTAATATCATATGTTTTGCAGGTACATCCACTAGATCACCTACTCCAACATCATCTTTAGGATAAGTATACTTGATTTCTCCATAATTTTCAAATATTCTTATAATTTCGTCATTGGATTTTTTCTCCGTATAAGGATCAGGTCCTTCTATATTCTTAATGAATTTGAATCTTCTAGTGATTGTATTAATTTCAATCCAACTATCAAATATTCCTTTATTAAACGAATGAATACAAGATTTTTTATTCGAGTTAAAGTGTTCTTTGATTTTTTCATGTTGACTTGATTGAATGGTCATTACAGATGTACCAAAATTCAATGGTATATAATCTCGATACACCTTCGACGTGCTATTTTTCCCTAGCTTACCAAAATATGTTGACGTTTTTTTTATAAACGACTTTGAAGTTGATTTTGGTGGTGGTGGGGTGATATAAGATCTTATTGATAAATAAAAGGCTTTGTTAAAACTTGGACCTAAAGATGGGATTCCAGTCAATGGTGTTTCATAAAAGTAAGAGTTATTGGAATAGTTTAGTTCAATGAAAGTTTTGAAGATTCTGGTATCATAATTTTTGATAATTGTTCTCCATTTTTGACAAGTTTGTGCACAGTATAGTATATCAATTGCTGAGTCTAGAGATATATATCTAAAAATTTCTATCAAAATTTCTGCTGGTAATATCGCAATAAATGGTTCATTTTGGTTCATTTCTCTGCTTCTAAATTCTGATGGCTTGATTGTGGTAGAAAAAGTCTTGGATGCTAGTATACTTTGTGTTTCAAATTTATAATAGGTTTAATTCTGGAGTATTGTATAATATAATTCTGGTGGTTTTAACACTATAGTTAGAGTAGTAGGTAACCTTCTCAGGTATGATTATTGAGTATGATCTCAAGTGTCAAAGAAGTAGTGTACAAGTAGGAAATTGGATTATATTTAATCTATCTGTTTATGGGTCCATAGGCAGGTGGGGATATTAATGTTTGGGAAGG
>JAKTSB010000323.1:0-21911 GCA_030579975.1 Blastobotrys buckinghamii (nom. inval.)
TGTTGTATTTTGATTTCATCAACGCTCAATTAAGAGTTCAATGAACCTCTCACTATCGTGGTTTTGGTTTTTGTGATGAGGACCCTCAACTACTCTGCACTACACCTGTTTCAACTGAATATCCCATGGCGGCGGGACAATTCAATGAAAATAGTGGAGAGTGTTGAAGGTAAAGAAAATTTTTTATTCAAAAGTTGGGGAAATGATGAACTTTTATAGTCTTATCATGTCTTAGGATTTATTTGTTAATATTATTCTGTGGATAGGAGAAAGGGGAACCTTATTGAGTCATCTATTAAAAAAATGTACTGTAAATAATCAAAGGAATACCATCGTATGTGTCGACTTCATTGTATGAAACAACTAATTTTAATTTACCGTATACAAAACAAAAAAGTTTGGAGAAAGGAAAAAAAAAATACTAGCTATGTAATAAGCAACAGGAAGAGGAAAGGGAAAAAAAAATATAAAGGATTGCTAGTAATGAATTGCCAAGAGGGATGAAAAAAAGCTTAGTTCAGTAGGGTTTTGGAAAAAAGAATAGCAAAGAAATTTTAAGAAGAGACAAAAACAATAACAAAAATAATGTAGTTTATTTTGGTTGAGAATCTTTTGTGTTATTATAACTATCTTTTGTCCATTGATTGTTTAAAGAAGGGTAGGAGAAAGATTTTTTGTTTTCATCATGTTGGGAGGTTTAAAAAAAAAAAAAAGATTAATTTAAAAAAATGGTTAATAAAGGGTAAGATCTATTTAATGATAGAAAGCTTAACCTCGGGATCAAGATAAAGAGATTTTAGAGCCGCATCATCCAGGATGTGAGACAATAGAAACACGCCAAATTCCAGCGAGCAAGAAATTTCAAGTTTACAATGACGCGTTGTCATTGTCATTATTTCTAGGCTTGGATACTTTGTTATAAAAATCACCGGGACGGGTAATTTCTTTCTTTTATATCTATCTTAGTATAGTTATAGCTAGGGACAGTTATTGATGGGCAGGCCGGTAATATATTCGGTTGCAGATAAATCAATTTGCCAGGATAATAATGTTCTTTTGTAAAAGTTATGAGGAAGTTTTAAAAAATAGTGTGGTGATGAAATGCGATGAATTATAATGCAGCGGTGCTTGATTGGCTATTGCTAAAAATATACTTCCGCAGCTGCCAGTACCATAATCTCTAGAAGAAACAGAAAAGAATAAGTGCATGATGCATAAAACAATGTACTTTTTGATTGTTGGTCAAGCTTGGTGATTGCGTAAAAGTGGGTTATATTAATTAGATACATTTATGCTAGCCATGTGCAACTGATAATTTATTGTAACAATATAAGCCAACCTATAGTAGGTATAAACCAAGACTCTTGTTTTTAAAGATGTTTAACAAAAAAAATTATAGAAAATTGAAGTTCTACTTTCTAATTATAAAACTGTATTTAATTAAATGATAGTAGAAATCATACTAGGCTATTTATAAAATGTTTCACAACTCCCTTAATTTGATTATATATATACTTAATTTATAGCAGGATCCATACAAAACAACCTAGTTGGGCTTTTGAAAGAACAGCTGAGTTAATATCATTAGAGAAAAATAGTTCTAGCAGGGAAGCATATATGTGGTATTTTATTTAATTTTTTACTGCTAAACTAGATTACTCTCTACTCCTACATATATTAACTAACCCGTTTCATTGTATAGAAGCATATTGAACAGTTAAAATCCCGTAAATATAGTTCAATCACTTCCCTTCTTTATATTTTCAATCTCTTGATGCACTTAACAAAAATCGGTCTGTTGAAAAGAAAAAAAAAAAAAAAATTTTCTTGAGTCACATTATCTATAGTACTTATTCACCTTTTAATAATGACAAGTACCATCTAAGGCAGGAAGTATCTCTTAGTAGTACAACTATAGTATTAAACTAAATCATATTGTAGCATTTTACTCAATGAGTACGATCGATATGTAATCTGTCAGGTCATTAGAGACTAAAGATGCTGTAGCTTGTTTGATCTTGTTTACCATTGATAATAAATCAACTAGTGAGATTTAAGATCGCAGGTTAGTAATTTACAGGCCTTACAATTTGTCCAATTACAACTTATAAGAGTTTAACAATATTTGTTCTTAATATATATTAGTAAATCAAATTTTATGGAAATATATTAGGATGAAGATTCTATTCTATAATTTCAAATATTCAGTAACATTTTCAGTAGTTGTGAGTGATATATAATTTTTATTAAACAAATTATCGTACTTTATTTTTATAAAGATGGTATCAGCCAGCGGAAGTAGTTCTATTCTAACAATTTACCCAAAGAGAAGCGAAGTATACTTCTTTTGGTACAAGGGTTCGTTCACAATATCTAAAATATATGAATGGCGAATATACCCAACTATGTAAAATTTAGTATCAAATTATCCTATCTGGCTATTCTAATAAGTACCCCACGATGGGATACAAAGCTTTTTATGCATTCTTCTGAAGCACCACTGTAATATGTGCCCATAGGATATGACACATATATATATAAATCCATATATATATATAGAAAGTTTCCTGGAATATGTATAATCATACATAGCCCTGAGTCGCTTCATCTTTGCAGAAATACCGAAGTCTACATGACCAAAGAAACTCTATGTAAAAGTAATCAGTCACAAGAGTCATAAGAGTTATACGCATACTCCATCCTTTATTCCATTTAAACAACAAAGCATCATAATAATAATAATTACATAAATATAACTATAATTTAGGCTTGGTTTTTAATATGAATACCCGAACAGACCCTTAATATAGGGGCAAGGTCACAATACCTTAAATTTGGTTTTAAATATTCTAAACATCATGGATGGATATTTCGCCATACACAAGTTCATCGCATTCCGAATCATAAACATTGGTGAATATCAAAGGAGATGAAATGTGAAGCTGCAGGTTGCATTCACTCTCATTTTTTCTTATAAGCTGGCCTTTACCATAATTCATAGAGTTATAGTTGAATTTAGTACCTTTGACCTTTTAGAACCAAGCCGCTGATACAAGTGGATTAAAAAAAAACAATCCTAAAAAAAATTGTAAACTCACAAACTTGATAAGTCCCAAGTTTTACTGTTGCTAAGCTTAAGGACTCATCCATGTCGGATCCATGTTAGCACAATTAATGGGGGAGGAGAATAATTTTAGGTGGCAAATTTCTTTAATCGCGAAAATTCGCGATATCCGAAAGTAGAACACACTGCTTAAGAATTCTACCATGGCAGCTATAGGGATCAAAAAAATTTCATTTGCGTCCGGATGAACCAGTGCTTCCGACTTTAACGGTTTTTTTTTTTTTTCAGTTGTGTCATATGCATCCATACTGTAGAAACGTCAGACATCGACCCGAAGTCAACCTAGACGATGGACATCTAAATTTGCAAGCGCTAGAACAACCGTTTCAAAGGTGAAAAAAATACCATAGCATTAAGAAGACATACTTAAAGTTTTCAATTGACAACTTTCATCCAAATTTGCAGAAAAATTTTTAAAACAGTCTTGAAAATTTTGAATACATGTAGAAATGAGAGAACTCGAACCAAATTTTGTTTCTTGAGAAGATTGACACCAACGCGGATTTCAGTAACGCGGGTGCTTACGCTCAGTCTGGGGGGTGCGCGGGTGGCAAATTGTTCATCCAAAACAAAATTGCAAAAATCCTCTTTTTTTTTACATTCAGTACATTGGCTTCAACTTAGTTTAGTACATCGATGAATGTAATATTTTTTAAAGGTATTTAATAAAATATGTTAAATTGAATAAAGAAGGAAGAACGTTACTTTTTTTCTTTTGTATTATTCATATGAGTGTGTAACTTTAAGGGTGAAAATTTTCTCAATTGAGGTAAAAGGGCTCTGAGAACCTTTTCTCGGGTTAGCTTTGGTTGAACATGATTCATTTGACTATATATCCGATAGTACTCTATATATCTAGAACTTATGTCAAACAGCTTTAAATATTTTTTGTTCTCCAAGTTAGGATTCTAATTAAAATTGCATTCAAGATATGAAGGATGTTGGAAGTTTCTACCGCTTTCTAGAACCTTCTAATGATAAATCAGCCTTAAATTAGTCGAACTTTACAAAATTGATCTATTGAAATTGACAACTAAACAACTACACTTACTCGCAACAGTAAAATGATGCATCAATTACAGTAGAATCCATGGATGGATGAACGGTTCTATTAAAAAAACCTTAAGGATACACAAAATAATGATGATCATTACCCCCGATTTGCTCGAGTTAACTTCATTAGGATCGGATGCAGCTGCAGTAGCTAAATTTGAAACCATCCATCCTTTTTATTAAAAACTGAGTAAAAAAAAAATCGTGGTAGTGTTCCGCACGGCTGTATCTATCCTGCTCAAGCTGTATTTGTAAGCTTGAAGAAGAAGGATATCGGCATGCCGGGTTATAGTGGGCATCTTATGTTGGAGATAACTGGATTTAAGGATACGGAAATTAGATCTGTCAATTATATCTCCGCGATCCGAAATTAGAGATTTTTGCTGGGGAGGGGGGATCGCAGAAATACCTTATCTGGATATATACCGATAAGTGGAACAGGACACAAATGCATGCCGTCGGCAATTTACTTGATTTAGTAGAAAAAGATGGTATAGCAGACCCGGTCTATTGTTTTTTATGTGACCTATAGGCTCGTGATGTTTGATAAGAGATAAAGGATGAATTTGAATCATGATAAGGAAGTCAATGGAATGTTAATTAACTAAATTAGTGGCATATTTTATCATGTCTTTATTTGTTGATGGAATGTTGAAGGTGTGATATAAGAACGGGGTTACGTGTGGTTGTGCTAATTGTACATGAATGTCAAGTTTATTAATTGACAAGGCTTAGAGAATATCTCTATATATGGTATCAAAACGGATTTTTTTGTTCATATATTAATACACAAGTGTTTTGAACCTTTTATTTAGATCAAGTAGCCATATGAAAACATAGCCTTGCCCAATATATATTTCATTGACGTGTCATTTAATCAGGGATATCAATATATAGTATCCTATAATTAGCTACCATAATAATTAACATAAAAAAATATAAACCAATTGTAGATTCGAGTATATAAGCGGTTAGAAATTGTGGCAAATTAAGGTTTTATATATAATACAAATATTCCATGTTTGTTCTAATTTAAGCATGATCGCATTACATCAAATTTATTTATTTGTTTTATTGGAATTGAACGTTTATTAATTATATATCCGAATCAAGAAAGTACCAAAATACTCGAATACATAAAATAAATTTTGGTATCATATATACTTGTGCAACCATCTCATATGATGGTTTTGGGCCCTGCAGCTCAAATTTTAACAACAATGAATTTTTTAACACCCATATAGTTACTAAATTTAAATGACTGAATCATATCCGGATTTGATTCTGCAAATTTTAAATAATGATTCTTTCTTGAGTGAGAATCATAATTCGAACCCAATTTGTCATCTATAGTTTCGAATTAATGCTTAAAAGTTGCTGGCTCATAACTTGCTATAACTTTTAAACTACTCTGTTGATCCTCAGGTAAACATCAAATATTGTCATTTTAATATAACCACATATTTATTATTGAACTTTCAATAAAGAAATAAAAATATTCTGAGTATGTAATCTATTTAAAATTAGATATCAACCTCAATGATACCTATATAACTATACCTTTAGTGTACTATAGGCATACTCCAGGCAAATAATATATTTATAATGGAATCATACATCCACGGTGATTATTTTTTTATCCATTTTCGATCTCTCATGCTGAGTCACCAAAAATGTCTTACAGCCGTCTTAGTCAATAAGTTTATGTAAATATCGCCGCAGCATCGTCTAGGCTTAAGAATTCTGCAGACCACTAACTACAGAGGCTGACAGGGACAAAAAGTGCCGGTCTACTGGCTGTTATAGCTTACATAATACGAGCACTCAAAAGCGCACCTATAAGTCTAAAAATACGAGCAATAATCACAAGCCAGGATGGAAGCAACCCTCCTCGAGAACAGTTCATACCCAGATTAATTCACCCCTGTCGTTGAAATATCAAACCCAAAGTAGATGATCTTTTAGGCCACTACATGTATAGTACAGTGTATCTAATACAGAATGTTGATAATAGTTGGTCAAAATGATCTCACAGCATAGTACTGTACTTTTTACAATCAACAGTCATGAATTTTCCTTTTTATGATCTCGATTAATATTTTTATCAAGTTTATAGTTACCAGAATTAATTTAAACTGGTATATTGACCAAACGTGGCAGTCTAGCAAGAATGACCAAGATCTCTTTAAGATTATCTTATATTATGATCTTTGAATATATTTATTGAGAACAGAGTGCCAAAGAACTAAAAATGAGGAGGTTTATTTGCAATGTAGATTTATAGACCCCAGATTTTAATTATTATAACCTTGTTAGTGCTTCATCCCCATCATCATCCAATTGTTATCCCCGACGGGTCTATCAGACTACCCCAATCGGTCTTACACATTTTCTTAGAGTGCTTCAGATCTCCTTATAAAAAAGACTGCTTATAAAGATTAACTTTGCTCATACGTTACAAACTCTAACACGAATTGCTGATCTTGAGATCTTAGTATATGCAAAAGCTACCATAATAATCCATTAAAAATAGCTTTTAAGATCAAATTATTATTTGTGTCTTGATTGAACATTTTAATAAAGTGTGATGAATTTACATAAATAGTCATACCAGAACATTGCTAGAGTACGTATACACATGAAGCACGATCCGATAAAGAAAATTTCATTATGACCAAATATTATATTTCTACAACTACAAAGTGCAACTAACAAAATTTACACTTTGCAACAGGTTTGACTAAGAACTCGGGAATCGGACGACGAATTCTTCGAAAGATCTTCTTAGTCGACTCAAGTCAGCTAGAACACAAGTCTGAATTAGCCAGCCTTATCAAAACCATCACCGCTTCATCCATATCCATATATACGATAGGGGCTACTCAAGCGGCGACAATACTCAGTGCTCTATTAATAAACTGAGTTAAAACCTTGTTACAAGCTTAATTTTTAATACCCTGTTTCAATTTTAATACCATCATCATATGTAACAACCCAAGCAGCTGCACTAAGCTGTGGTTACTTTTTTTTTTTTTTTTCTTTCCCATCAGCACGGAGTTATGCAATTTATAATTTTTTTTTTACTTTTTATACTGTAGGAAAAAAAAATGTCTTGTTGCGTATTTCCGTTTTATGCCTGTGCAGATTTGTAGAGTTGTGCGCTACCAGGTATAAGCCTCCAGATCTTGATTATAAAACCCACCCGCTTGAAAACGGATTAAAGCAGCGATAAAGTTTGACCCTTTCTAAAGCATTGATTACAAAGCCGTACACACACACTAAATTTAATAGAGGTATATATTTCCTTGGGATTCCACAAAATCTTAAATTTTTTCTCTCTTTTACAAACAAATCTTTTTTTTTTTTCTTTACATCAACCATTAATAGTAATAAAAGAAAAAAAAATCACAACATGGCTTATTCACAGTTTGATCGATCACAGCAACAACATTTTGGTGGCATTCAGACAGATTCATTCTATTCATTTGGTAGTTATAGCCCATCAAATTTAGCATGTCAAAGCCCCAAAGCTTTAAGTGATTTAGTTAACCCTGTAAATACCAACAACAATTATTCAAATTTTATGACCAACAGTAATAGTAACAACAGTAACAATGCATTTATGAGTAATAATAATAATGATAATTATTCAAATTCAAATAACTCAACTTTTGTATCACCCGATCAACTACATTTTGATAATTCATCTAATACTGACACTTCTGCATTTACTAACTCTAACCCTACTACTAACGCTGCTAATAATTTTGATAACGATATTTACAACCTGGACAGTTGGAATTTCAACAACAATAATAATAATACTATTTCACCAAATGATTTATTACAAAAGCCCGAATTTGTTGATCAATATATGCCAACAACAAGTACAATCTTTGGATATCAAAAAGATATGGATTATAATCAACCATTCTACTTAGAAAAAAATGATCAGATGGATTTTGGCGATAATTATGAAATGGATGAAGAAATGGAAGAAAGTGATTTTTCTGATGATGAAGATGAAGAAGATAATGATGAATTATTTAGTGATGATGATATGTACGAAAACTCAACTGCACCTCCTTTAACCTATGAAAGAGCTGTATCCGTTGATTTATTAAACAATACTATGAATCCTCCACCGTTAGAATATGAAGAAGTTAAACAAGAACCTGCTATTAAAGAAGAAACTTTTGAAGAAGAATTCATGGATATAGATTCTCCTGTTAATTTCCAACAAGAAGAAGATGAAGATTATCAACCAGAAGTTGAAAAACCTATAAAAGAATCAAAATCTGTTGGTAGCAAGAAAAAGAGTTCTCCAGTTAGTAATGCAGGTCATGAATGTAAGTTGAAGTTGAAAAATGGTGAATATTGTGGTAGAAAGTTTAGTAGACCATATGATTTAACCAGACATCAAGATACAATTCATGCTTTGGTTAAAAAATGTTTTACTTGTGATGTATGTGGTGAAAATTCAAAAACCTTTTCAAGATTAGATGCTTTATCAAGGCATGTAAGAATCAAACATCCAGAATCTAATTTCAATAATCTAAAATCTCAACAAAAATCTTCACTTGTGAAGTAGAAAACAACAACAGCAACAAACAAATAAAAAAAATTTCTTTCAAGGACTCATTCTCTACTCATTTTGTATTTATTTATTATCTTATTAACTTATTAATCTCTTATATTCCTAATTATAATATGAACTAATTTTTTTTTTCTTTTATTATACACAATTTGTTCTCTTTCATTGATGTAGTTTGTAGTTTATTCTGAGATGTGGGGGATCCTCAAGTCATTTCATCATGCACCTCAGCTGTACTTTTGCTAACTTGCTCCACTACTTGGACTATTCTTACAACAAAACTAGGTACCACCATACCACCAACAACCGTAGAAATAAATAAATATATTAGCTAATTTTTACACGACGAATAAATATATAAAAAATAAAAATTCAAAATCAAACCTTGATCTTACCATCCTATTTTACTTTACCCTACCTGAATGATTTTCATGAATCCATTCAAGGTTTTTTTAACTGACCCTAAAAAAGTGCATATTGGGCCACTTGTATCATCATCACCCAGCGATTGAATATAATGTGACAATCGCTCAACTAACTTAAACTTAACCCCCTCCCCTGATGAACGACTCCAATACGCCCTCCCATACTAACTAACCCTTCCTTCCTCGTCTTACCCTTAAGTGTAGACCCCCCGAGTGCTAATATTAACACTTGTAGTTCAAATACAGTAGACTTTGGCCAGCCAGTAAAATGACGGTGAATGATATAATATCATTTGATATGATAAAATACGACCGCTTCCCAATACTCCTCAGTATCGTTATATTAATTTAATCGCTGATAAGATTGAAACTTGTTAATTTTACAATTCCATTATCACCCAACATGGTAGCACTTCAATAAAACCTCCCTTAATAAAATAAATATAACCGGTTGAACCGAATCCTTAACGTATTGATATAGATTTTTAATTGTTGGTGCGGTGTGTATGATGGTATTATATAGCCGGTGGGGAACGGCGGTGTGCTTGTCATGGTGTAGTCTTTGCCTAGAGTAGAATTCAAAGTTTTTTAATAAGGTGTGAAAGTAGGGATTAACCTATAGTATACATTGATCACATGGCTTTTGAAACCAAATTTTTTTTTTTTTTTTTAATCAGATAAACTGATCGACAATAGAAACCACAGTTTTAAAGATCCGATCTAGATCTAGTAGTGGATGATGAAGTTATTTCTGAGGGTGGTTAACAGCTTATTAGTCATTTTAATAACATAGTCTGTTTCTATCAGTTGAAAGACATGTTGGAGTTGGTGAATATATTCGGATCAAATTCTCAAAAAATGAAAGGTCTCTGCCGAATAGACAGGGTTGATATTGGTCATTACACGTCGTAAAAAATTGTTAGTACCATAGATTATTGCATTAGTATCATAGACTATGGTAACACTGAAATAAATAGGCAGTGTAAAGATGATATGATCACCATTTCGTGTAATTGGAACTCGTTAATTGGTGATTAGTCCAGCCATTTCAGCTATCGATCTTGTTAGCAACTATAACCTGATTTAGTGCATGTGTGACACTTTAATAGCTAAAAAAAGTTGTTTGGAATGGTTTCATAGCCAAAAATTTTTAGTAGTTACTTGATCAAACTTTGTAAACGATCTTTAGCACTTGCATTGCTGTTACTACTTCCTTGCGAACCAACTGGTCTTTGATGTCTATTATTATTTGTATTTTTACCAATTGATCCCCAAAATGAACTGGTGCTGTTTACACTCGAAGGGTAAAACTCTTCAGCTGTTCCTAAAGTTCGAACTCTTCTTGCATTTTGATCAATACTAATCTCTCCAATTACACTTGTACTACTACTTGCACCTCCACTATCTAAATTGGCTGTACTTTCTTCATTATCTAAGCTATCATTGTTAATAGAATCACCAAATGCATTGACTAGATTAGTATTAGTTGGATGAACAGAATAGTTATTTGAATCAATACTATCAAAAGTTGCAATAGGACTAGCAATAGTTGGTGAACTTGTTAATTTCCATAATTCTTGAGGATAATTCTCTGGTATACTACCGAAATTATTTCTTAAATGTAAATTACCGACATTCCCACCACTAGTTCTTGGTCTCGATGATTCACTTCTAACGGGTATATAATCTGTAGGTTCGTTAGTACTTGAACTGCTACTACTAGGTTGATGTGATATATCATTATTTAATGCACTCATTGAGACAACTCTTCTTGGTTTTGGTGTATGTAAATGTAAATCTTCTCCATTAAAAGGATTTCTATTTTCAGTTTCAATTGTTGTTATTGGGGTATCTGATTTATTTCTATTTAATAATTTATGCAATAATGGATAATGATTCTTATTCAATGAATCTTCTGGTACTAGCTGATCTTCATCAGGTAATAAATCATCAATTTCATGTAATAATGATGTTATAGAGCTTAAACTTTCATAAGATTGTATTGCTAAATCATTCAATTTATCAATTTGTGCTCTTTCTAATACTTGTAATTGTGATTGTATTTTATTTAATTTGGTATTAGAATTTTTTAAAGTTTTTAATGCTAATTGATCAATATTATTCATACTATTTGTTAATAAATCTTGATTTTTCGTAACTGAATCCAATTCATCTGTTAAATCGTTCTTATATAATGATAATATTGATGTCAAACTATTCAAAGTATTATCATAACTTTCTTTAACATTTTCATTTCTCATAATTGATTCAAATGTAAATAAAGATTTATCAGGTAATTCTAGTTCTTCATCTTCTGTTTCATAATCTTGAGCAGTTTCATAATTTTGTGTAGATTCGGCTGAATTGTTATTATTAACTATAATAGGTAATGAACTTGATGATTCATTAGTATTACCAAATATTGATACTCTATCTTGAAAGAATTTTATAATTGATGCCGAACTACTTGATCGATTCCGTGTCATCCTTTTTCTCCTGCTTTTTTATTTTTTATAATGCTATATTTTAAACTCTTTGTTATATTGTTGTTTCTTTTTTAATTCTTAGAGATATCGTGGGGTTAGTAAAATTACAACATTAGTGTGTCGTGGGTATATCGCGTATGTATCTATTAAAATTTAGCGTAGTTGAAAACGATCGAAGATAACAGTTTTTAATGTTGAATGAGGCTTGGAAAAAAAAAATAATTAACGAGCAGCAAATAAACTTAAGGAGGTGTGATGGAATATATTTAAGGTTGGGATGATAAGAAAAAAGGCGAAATATATATTAAAAAAAAGCGCGCCACTAAATCGCGAAGTTTTGTTGCCGTGGTGTATAATGTCTCAAACTTTTTCTCTTTTGATTTTGTTATTTTCGAAATGAAATCTATATTTTGCGGTGGTAGGGCAGATTCGGTTGGAGCTTGATGATACTAGTTCGAAGCTTGTGATATGGTATTTCTATTTTATGGTATTTTAATATTATGGTATGCTTCTTTCGGTAGTCTAGATAAGTTGGATAGAATCTCATGAATATTAAATGTATTGGTTTAAACAGTTTTGTGATTAGGTGCCATATTAGGGGCCATAAAGTTAATAAATGTAAAAAAAAGATAATTTGAGTTTATAAAAGGGGATTTTAATGGGTATATATATTCATAATTATCCGCCACAATAGCAGCAAACAAGGTATTCCAGAATATGGGCTTTAGCAGGTACACGTGTAGATATAGGTTAGTCATCTTCAGATCATTTCGTGATATACATAGGCTAAAACATTAGCTTGGCTTAAGTCAACTAAGCAATTATAAATCCACTAAATGCCCAATTAAAAGGGTAATTTAAATTGCCCCTCTTACTATAACTTCTCTAGACCGATGGGCTTTATATTACAAGCTCAATTGAACGTCTCAGCAGATTTCAACATGTGCGGGTTTTTTTTTTTTTTTTTTTTCAAGCATTGCTTCTAATTATAGTCTTAGAAATAATCATTGCATGCTAATCAAATAGCTAATTTGAAACAAATTAATGCACAAAGTATACTCAGATACCTTTCGAAATTTTGGGACCAGTGGCGTTACTCTGTGTTAGTATGGGCCAGTACTGATACTCCTTAAAATAAATAAAGAAAGTGGCATCTTTTTGAATTTGAAATTAGATATCAAGTTCTTGAACAGCGTTAACTTTCAGTATGCTTAACTAGTATAGACAATAATTAGTTAAATAGGCTATAGAACTTTCACAAGGTTTATGCTTATGTAGAGATATTTGTTCACGTTGCTCTGTCTTTCATCAAGCTCCAAACATATAAATCCAAAGTACTTATAAACAATATACACTGTAGGTGGGTCAACCCTGTGAGTTTAAACGCGCTATTCTCACAGTTTACGAGTCCATCATTAAAAGCAATTAACTTGAAATATAAACTAAAACAAAAAAGTCAACGAATTCAGATACTTAAAGCGTTCAAAACCAGATTAAACGTTTGTGACGATGATTTTTTTAATGCAATTGGGGTTACTTAGGTTAATGCCATATTCAAATTCTCGGATTTTTCTGGAAGAAACACGTAAAATCGCGGTGTGGTGGCGTCGTTCGTTTAGCCGATCTACCCCTTATTAATAGTAACTACTATAAAATTTTAAACATACCTTATTGAGCTTTAAAACCTTATTATTTCGACCATTCAATACCTAAAAAATAGATGATGGTTATTTTGAATTTATCATGCTTGGGATTGAAGGTTTTAATGGGGTATTCAAATTCCCGGATTATCTTGTACCAAGCTTAAAGACAGGTTGAAATTTAATACTTTGGAAACATTGTAACACTGCTTAGATAAAACTTCATAAATGAACCCCTTTAAATACAACAGTTTATTATAATTCACCATTCAATAGCAAAGTATCTCAATGATAGTCTTTTTATGCTGGATACTGTATTATTGATGAGTTTAATAGTAGAGTCAAATTCCCGGATTTTTTTCACAAGCAACATTGCTTGATTTTAGAACTCTAGTCGAGCTCATAGCTATATTTTTTACACTTATAGCCTAAAATGACTAAACACAGAAAAGGTCCTAGCTATTCGAAAGGGTTGGCTTGATAAACAACTAGTAATTTGTGAATCCAACTATTATAGGTAGATTTAGCCTTATAATTAAATTCCCGGATTTTTTTAGACAAGCTTAAAGTACACTATGAGCACAAGTTTTTACAGTATTCGATCAATAGTAAACTGAGTCCAGCTTGAATGCCCCCAAAAAAGTAATTTGCAAGGCAGGCTAATCATTTGTTAGCCTTTAAATATGTAAATGATTCGTATCAATTAAAAAAGCTATAAGCTGCCAGATTAATGTACAGGTCAAGTTCCCGGATATTTCTTATATATGCTTAAGATTATGCTGATAAACCCTTATAACAGACTTGTTATCAAAATCTTCTATATCCTCTAAAATGTAAATACCAAATATTGTTTTTACCATTTAATAGCTAGGGATTATCTTTCTAGAATATTTCAGAGATTTAACCTCTATTCAAAGCATTTATTTAGGTAATCAAATTCCCGGATTTTTTTTTTAGGTTTGCTTAAACGCGCGAAATTTTGTACCTTCACTAGAAATTAAAGCCAAAAGTTTATACAAACATTTATTTATGGAACTTATAACCTACTTACAAAAGATTCAATAGTGATGAAGTATTTCTATTGTATATTTTGAGGTTGTGATTCAATTGGGATTTTCGAGTGCCAGAATTAAATTCCCAGATTTTATTGAGTACGCTTAAACAAGTAATTGTAAACATCGCTTGAGATCATGCTCTTCACGAGAGATTGAGGCCAAAACTTAGCCCCAACCATTACTTCATGGCGGGAATAAAAAAGATTGTAACAATTCAACAGTATTAAAGTAATTTTATGATGTTCTGATGAAATTCATGGGGTTGCCTCATTTTGTAATGCCAGGTGTGAATTTCCGGGTATTTTTAAGTATGCTTAAACAAGCATCCACTCCTTGAAATCATGCACTTCACGAAAAATTGAAGCCAAAATTTATATCAACTTTCATTTAATGGAGCCAATACAAAAAACCCATTATAATTCAATAATGTGAGTATACTTTTATTATATTTTTAAGGAAGTTATGGTGTAATCGCATTCTTGAGTGATAAGTCTAAATTCCTGGAATTCCTAAGGTACGCTTAAGCATGCATCTATCCCTCGAAATTATGCACTTCACGAGAGATTGAAGTTATAAATGCATACTACCCTTCATATTCTGGCATTTACATAAAAATTCATGAGGGGTAATTAGTGAAAGAGAATCTCTATTACACTTTTATAAATGTTAATCTGGTGATTGCATTTTTGAATACCAGGTTCTAACTCCCGGATCTTTTCTTAAGAATTAAATACGTAATTATCACTCGAAACCATGTACTTCACGACAAATTGAAGCCAAAGATTTATATCAACCATTACTTCAGATCGTTTATAAGAAAATCTCTGATGATTGAAAAATACAAGAGTATTCATATCATATTTTTATGCGGGTAAAAGTTAATCTACATTTTTTAATGCCATGTTTAAATTCCCGGGTTTTCTTTAGACATGCTTAAATACGGAACCATTACTTGCAACCATACACTTCACAAGATCTCGAAGATAAAAGTTGATACTAGTCTTCTTTTTTATTACATGTATAGCAAATTAATTAATAGTTCATTAATGAGGGTGTACAACCCATCCTATACTTTTGTCGAGTAAGAAGTAACTACATTTCTGAATTAATGCAAACTTTAAATCTCTAGGGTTATTTTTCAACGTTTAATATATAGTACATGTGTTGACGGGAATATACCATGACTATAGCCAAGAGTTTTGCACTCTACGTGCACAAGTACTTTATATCTCTAGTGTTATCAAAGCTCATCATAGCGCTTAGTTTAGCTGATTAAAAACATTATCTTACATTACATAAGTAATAAGTATATTAATGGGTTTCGTTAATGATTGTATCAAAGGCTATCATAAATTTAAGAAAATTCTATGATCATCAAATCAACATAAAGTTAATATTATTTATACAATTTAAGTCTAGTAGATATATGGTGATGTTTATATATCGGATTGATTATTTCGTTAACTGTTCAATCTAACACCAATACAGAAAAAAGCCCTTGAACTGAGTTATCACAATAAATACTAGTGATATTCAAATAAAGCTTGTAGGGTAAAAGTTCTCTATATATAATATAGAATTAGTACTACCTTGTAGCAGCTACACTATACCAGCATTATATAAATTTCTTGGATAGTGACGCATTTTACACTACCTAACAGGATAAGAGCACTTAATTATAATATACTTTGTTTAAAATGCATCTTGAAGAACCTATCGAAGATATTTCACTGAATTTAATGAATTAATTAGTTGTATTTTCAATAACAAATAACCTCATAACTAGGTCACTCTAATCAGCCCTTCTATCATCGATTCCAAGGATTTTCAAGGGTACAACGTACCCAAGAAAAAAACAGGGGGGCAAGTTAATCGCAGCGATTATCATGTCTCGCTCGCTACAAAATTTACCCATACCGTCACGGGAATCTAACCTCTCAAGCGCAGCTAACGTCGGCCTTTATAGAAAAAAAGCTCAGATCACAGAGCTCATCTCTCGCTACAACTCATACACAGATCTCCACACCCACACACATCACCCTGAGCTCAGGAAAAATAAAAGTAGACACGAATAATTTTTTTTTTTTTCTCAGCTCATACTGATATATACAATTCTGAATCATTAATTTTTCACCTTCCTCAGCTGGTTATTATTATTTACTAGACCTTTCATCGAACTTTTAACCTGGTTTTTTATCTTTTGCATTCGAAATATAAGAGTATATAGAACGACTAGGATATTATAAAGTACAACAAAGGGTATAGCTCAATTAAGATATTTTTCAGGGACATATAGATATAAAGAGAGACATTCACAACAAAATTAGTATATATTTAGAAAAACAAGAATGGCAGCTCGCCGTAGGAAAGGAAATAAGAATCAAAAGTCAAAAAAATATGATCAAACCAATTCATCATTCTTATCTGATAAATTAGATAAAATAGCATCATCAACAAGTTCATTAAATTCTAAAACCACATCACCGAGATCCACACCACCTTCTTCATCAGGTAGTGATAATTTAGAGCGAACATCTGATACACAAAAATCAGATTTAATTGATGAAGAAAACAGCAAAGTTAAAGATAATAAATCAATTAGATCAGGGATCATTTCTTTATCATTAGCTCAAACAATTCAAGTTTTTGCATTAATTTTTGGCGGGTGTTGTTCCAATGTTTTGACGTTAGAAACTATTGTTAAAGATCACCCAAATTCTGGTCAGTTAGTTACATTTGTTCAATTCATTCTAGTAAGTTTGGAAGGATTCAGTCAGTTTTATGACCCTAAATCAAGATTTTTGATTAAAAAACCACAAATTCCTTTAATTAGATGGGTATTACCTGTTATATTATATTTCTCAATTTCAAATTTAAATAATATAGTATGGGCATATAATGTTAGTATTCCAATTCATATTATTTTTAGAAGTGCAGGTACAGTTACAACAATGTTAACTGGTTTCTTTTTTATGAATAAAAGATACCCTAAAAAACAAGTATTAGCAGTTATAATATTAACAATTGGATGTATATTAGCAACATTATCACAATCATCATCAAAAGAAACAAAATTACCTGGTGAATTAGATTATAGATTTTTGCAAGGGATTGGGATTTTATTTATTGCTGCTATTATGAGTTCATTCCAAGGATTGGTAGCAGAACAAACTTATGCTAAATATGGTAATCACTGGAAAGAGAATTTATTTTTTACACATTTTTTTTCGTTAGCATTGTTTATACCTATTTTACCACAAATGTATAATGAATTATTATCAATGAACACTACTTACAAGAGAAGTATGTTACTATTGAATGCTTTAACTCAATATATTTGTGTTAGAGGGGTTAATAATTTAGCAGGTCATAGCAGTGCATTAACTGTGGTTATTATTTTAAATATTAGAAAGTTTGTTAGTTTGGTTTTGAGTGGATTGTTGTTTGGTAATACTTTAAATGGTCAGGGTATGGTTGGCGCTGCATTCGTGTTTGTTGGTGCCTTGTTGTATTCTACTTGATTATTTTCTTTTGAGAAAAATCACATTGTTTTAGTACCATAGAATATATATACTACTGACATTTATATCTATAAATACTACTATTGTACATATGATTGTTTATTAGTGAGCCAATTTAAGTAATTATAGGCACTTTGATCCAGTCTAGTACTCTTGGTGATGCAACAATGTTCACAGAAACCATAGTTTAATCTATACCATGAATCTAACCATGTTTTCTCATCGCAATAGTAAAACGCAATATTTTTTTTTTTTTTGGAAACTCCCCGTCTATAATGATAAATATTTAACTTGATTGCTCATTCTCTAATAATTTGTCAACAATTTTTTCAAAATGTTCATATAAAGCGCTATGCTCCTTATATTCTTTAAATAATGGTTTATTATTATCAACTTGACTTTCAATCATACTAACAAATTGAGGATCAATAGGAACACTACCTAAAAATTGTAATTCAAATTGTTTAGCCAAAGTTTCCCCACCACCACTACTAAAAACATTTGTACATTCACTACAATGAGGGCAAACATATCCACTCATATTTTCAACAATCCCCAAAACTTTAAATCCAACTTTTTTACAAAAATTGACTTCTTTTCTAACATCTGCTGTAGCTACTGCTTGTGGGGTGGTAACTAATACTGCACCATCTGGATTAATTTTTTGTAATTCTTCTGCTATACTAATATGTTCATCACCTGTACCTGGAGGAGTATCAATTAATAAATAATCTAGTTCACCCCATACAACATCTTTTAAAAATTGACGAATCATCGCTGTCTTTTTGGGACCTCTCCATACAACTGCATCACCTCGGTTTGGTAATAAAAATCCAAGACTCATTATACATAGTTGTTTTGTATCATCTGTGTAAACCGGAATCCATCCTGCGCTAGATTGTTTGATTTTTTTATCTTCCAATCCAAACATTCTAGGTAATGAAGGTCCAGTTAGATCAATATCTAGTACACCTACTTTATATCCTTTAGCAACATATGTTAATGCTAGTTGGGTTGTAACACTTGATTTGCCTACACCTCCTTTGCCTGATAACACCAGTTGAACATGTTTAACTTTTGATAGTGATTCCATTTTCAATAAAATATGACTATTTTGCTTTTATAAAATGAATATTAACCTTTACTTTACGATTTTAAATCCTCTTAATAGATAATGCAGCTGATGATTCTATCTAAATTGTCAAACTTTGCTGTTGATTGTATTCAATGTAATGAGTAAGGATCAAATATTTATACCTAATCAAGCTTACAAATACAATGTTGTAAAATTTAAGCACTTATGTCAAGCTTACTAAGTCAAGTGAGGCTAATAGTTTAGGCGAGCTCCCAACTACTACAATACTAAAATATCAAGAACACTAACACCGATAAGGACCGATGTTGCCAGTTTAATGATTGATAGTACCAACTACAATATAAAAAGAAAGAACAAAAGTTTTCTGCAGAAAAAAGGTTACCCATAATACATTAATAAAAGAAATAAATACATAAAAAAGCACAAAAATAAGTTAGTTAAATAATAAAATTACCTTTGAAGTGTGAATAGTTTAACCACCGAAACCATATAAAGTTCGGCCTTGTCGTTTCAAAGCATAGACAACATCTAATGAAGTGACAGTTTTTCTCTTTGCGTGTTCAGTATAAGTGACAGCATCTCGAATGACTGATTCTAAGAATGATTTCAAAACATTTCGAGTTTCTTCATAAATTAAAGCGGAAATACGTTTGACACCACCTCTTCGAGCTAAACGTCTGATAGCTGGTTTAGTAATACCTTGAATGTTATCTCGCAAAATCTTTCTGTGTCGTTTAGCACCACCCTTTCCTAAACCTTTACCACCTTTACCTCGGCCAGACATTGTGTGTTATATGTGTTTGTTTGTGTGTGATTAAAAAATAAATAGAATAATATTAAAAAAAACTTTGGCGAATTAAAGTTTTTTTTTTAACTTGAGTTGTTGTCGTAAGTGTTGATAATAAAAAAAATTTAGAGAATGGGGAGGGAATTGGAGTTCTTTTATATTAGTCTGGCAATTTAGAATTTTTGTGAGGTTTTAGAATTTAATTTTGATCCTCCGACGAATTGGGTAAAATCATTAATTTTGGACTTGTATTGTTTGATTTTTTTTTTTTTTGTTAATCTGGGCGGCGGGCTATCAATTGATTGTAAGAAAAGAATTGGGATCAAAGATGCATGCGCTTGAATTGGGAGGCCTTGGTACTGCTTGATTTAATTTGATCCTTTTATGATTGGGAGAATTAAAATTGTTATAGGCAAAATACAAACAGTTTTGATCAAATGAACTAATTGACCCAGTTACGCGGGTGAGGACTTTGGAATAAAAAAAAAAAAAGATCAAAAATTAAGCTATCTCTGTGTTATTCTTATCAATGCTTGAGCAAGTTTCATGTTGGAAATTAAACGTGACTTTATAAGTACTATGAAAAGCGTGATCTTGATCCCACAGCTTGAAAGGATCAAAGGTGTGTTTGTTATTTTATTGCAGTTTTGGTGCTTTTGTTTTACCATTGATCAAGTGTACACATAATCTATTGTGATGGAAACAGATTAATTTGATGCATTACCAGGTTAGCAGTGTTTATTATTGTATTTCCTGTAATGAGTATGAAATGTAGGTGAACAGGAGTAACCAAGGTGTTTAGATCAAAAAATACCAGCTGCGTGTATCAGAATGCGTTTTGTGTGCACTTTTGATCTTCTCTACGCGTTGTAGATTTTGATCAAAAATAATATAAAGATCAAAAGTGTGCTACTGCAAAAACCGGATCGGTACCTTTAAGCGTTGATTAAAAAACATCAGCGGGTGCAAGCGCTTAAGCGGGATCAATCAAAATCTCCCAACGGTTTTATTAAATTTTACAACTTTTGATCTTTTTTTTTTGTTTTGATTTTGTGCAACTTTGATCTTTTTGATCCCGCTTGCGCGCCCCAGAGCAGAAAAGGTTCTGGTAATTTTGATCTTTTTTTTTTTTTTCTGTTGATGTGAACTTTTGATCAATTTTGATCAAAATTGCACAAAACCAAAATAAACATTTGTGATCTTTTTGGATCCTTTTTTATTTTCAGTGGTATATGCACATACAAGTGTATGGTAGCTATGCCTACCACCCATATTTCTATTATTTGATGATTACTTGATCAGTATTTTAAATATCAGATTCTATACATCATTTAATCTAGCAAGCTTGAAAATTAATATTGCATCACCGATTGTCAATGGTTACTGGTAACCCAAATGTACATTGATGTTTATTTTTTGTATACTTTTGATCTTTTATTAAACTTTTTCAAAAACAAGGACGTTATTGTTTTATATATAACTTTTCTGATCTTTTTGATATTCCTATAGCTTGAACAGTTACACTAGTCTAATTAATACTTTAATAAATATTCCAATGTTATATTAAATTTTACTAATACTCACTCAAATATTTAATATGGCTGTACCTTAAATTTGTAACTGATCAAATCTAACAATGGTAATAAAACTAGAATTGCACATCACAGCATTAATTTTTTGATCCTTTTATTTTTTTATTTTTTTTTTTGTTGTTTTTGATCAAAATTTCTCAAACACATTTTTTTGGGTTCCTTTCTTTGGAAACCTCGCTCTCTCAAATTAAATTAAGATAATTCTTGGAAAATATATAAACCCATCCATTCCCCACCAATCTTGATTTATTTTTTTCATCATCACTCTGATCACATACTAACCTATTTAGCAACTTTTTAACACAACAAAAATGGCACGAACTAAATCTACTATTGCCCGAAAATCCACTGGTGGTAAAGCACCAAGAAAACAAATTGCTTCTAAAGCAGCACGAAAATCAGCACCATCAACTACTGCTGCAGGTGGTGTCAAAAAACCACACAGATATAAGCCAGGTACTGTCGCTTTGCGAGAAATTCGAAGATATCAAAAATCTACTGAATTATTGATTCGAAAATTACCTTTCCAAAGATTAGT
>JAKTSB010000324.1:0-21777 GCA_030579975.1 Blastobotrys buckinghamii (nom. inval.)
ACTTTAAATTGAAAAAAAAAAAAAAAAAAAAAAAAAAAAAAAAAAATTGTGCACACAATGTAAGTGTAAAATTGTTTTGAATTATTTTTTTTAGCATTGATACTAAATCGCGTCGTCAGAAATTCAATTTATTCTCGTAAAAACTTTTATTTTTACCAAATCTCCCTACCCCACCGACATAGTTCTTTTTTTTTTATTTTTGCTTTGACAATCAGAACATTTAGCAGAATGAGCACGTATAGCTCAGTCAGGACACCACTATATAAATCGCAGTTCCTCAAACGAAAAGAAAATGAACCAAAGAAGCAATTCAGCCCTGAAGATTTCCCACCTATTCAAAATGCAAAACGCGTTCCAAGCAACGAACGTACTTATAATTCAGTCAAAAATACTAATAATGGTGGGTTGGGCTATAATAACACAATAATATCAACTAGAACGTTAAGTAGAGATGCTGAAAGGATATCAAGATTAACAAATAAGGAGAATTTAATTCGTTTGAGAAATAATAGCAATAACAAAGATGTAAGCAGTGACCTAGCAGATGATGAAAAGATAGACCAAAGACCCAAGATATCCCCAAAAACTAGAAATTTATCACTCGCGAGTAGAAATATTAATACTATAAATAATAATGAGGCTTTTGAACCTATAGAGAATAGTAATGAATTGCATAAACATACTTTACAGACACAGATGTATACGAAAAATTATGAACCAGATCCTAGGACTAATTCTAACACAAACCAATCAACAATAATTAATAACAGTACGAAAGCTAACAATACAAATGAAGAAGAGATGAAACGGAAATCTTACCGGGCCTTAGAGTTGGATTATCTGATGATTAGGCAAACACTCAAGACTTTAGAGGATAGAGTTAAGTTTCAAGAAGAGATACAAAATGAGCTATTTCCAGAAGAACTAGAAAAAATCAAAGAAAGACAAGCAGAAGAGGACAAGCTTCAACAAGAATGGATAAATGGATTAGTAGAGGATAATGATACTACTGAAGAGACGAGATTAAGAAGATTGAAGATGGAGGAAGCGTTGCATAAAGTTATTAATCAAGTTGAAGAGATGGAAAAAAGATTCTCAGATAATAATATTATTAATAAGAACAAAATTGCTAAAAGACCAATAATTAAGTATGAAACTTTACAGATGATTGGGCTCAATACAAGAAAGATACTTTCTCACCCTATAATTATTGGGGTTGGGATTTGTGTTCTGATTATTTTTCTGTTTTATATTCATATGATGTATTTTGATGAGGAAGAAAAGGCTTTGAGAAGACAGCTGGGACCTGAATACTACAGAAGTGGATGGAGAGAATATTCAATGAGAGTATTTTAGACTATACTATTCAATGGACCTTTATTTATTCAATCATACTAGAATGATTGGGCCTGTACCACTTTTTAAAGCTAACCAAGTTGAGTTGACTACATACAGGTGGGTTATGGATATCATTGGCACATCCATTTACTACTATTTCAACTACTAAATAGCTCAAGGATTTTTGGAATCTGTTTCGCAGTTCTCCTTGACGCTTCAAAAGCTGTGGTAATCCCGATAAGATTCTTATTTATATACATATATATATAGGTAATGAAATTATAATATCTTTTTTAACTTTTTTTTTTTTTTTTTTGGTACCGTTTGATGTGTTTGAAAGTATCAATGCCATATCGATATCCGGATGTACAAGTAGGTATACTCCGAAGATCTTGATTCATATATATATAACGTTGTCGATTTAAGTTAAAACCGTTTTTTATACACCAGCTGCGATAGTATTTATGTATGAGAAGATCGATCCATCGTAAATTTGAATTCGAAATTTAAATTGATGACATGTATATGTCGATATGATCATGAGAAGCTGCAGCTGCCATGGTTAATACCTCCATGGCCATATTTATATGGATAGATGGTAAATATTTGGTACATTTCTATATCGATCGGATATTCATGCAATTGTATACATTTCGAATTAATTAATATATTATAATTATATAATTAATGCATGCATGCCCGCCATGGATACAATAAATTTATCCGTGGTGCACAATTGCTTAAGTTAAGGGCTTGAGAACGTTACCATTGCAAGCAATGGTATGTATAATAAAGTAAATTATGTATAGATATCAATCAGTTATAATTTTTTGACGTTTCAATCAATCAACTATCATGTATATTATAATTGTAATACATAAGTATATATATACAGCCAGTATACTATAGTAGTAGTAGTAGTAGTAGTAGTAGTAGTAGTAGTAGTATGAATTTATAATTTTATGATTACATGCAGCATCTAATATATGTATATTATTTTATATATTATAATAGGCTAGTCAATCAAGGAAAATAATATCTTCTATGTATACAAATTTAATTAATTAATTTAAAAGTACATGCATGGATTCGATGTTAGAATTTTATATATATATGCCATAGGTAGCTTTAGTTTGAATAGTTAGCTATTATTACTAAACAAGCTTTGTATAAGCGTAATATGTTATTTTAAAGGTCTTTCTAGCTAGCTAAACTAGAATATATATCCAGTGATACAACCCTATAGATAGACTAGAATCTTTTTTAATATAAAAGGCTCTGGGATGCCCAGCGGTATGATACAGTTTTTTTGAAGCCAAAATCTCCAAGAATATGAAATGTAACAAAATGATTTGAATTGAACCATAAAAAGTTCAACTTTTTACACTAAATATTACCTGAATATAAAGCTTAAATAGTCGAGACCTTATTGGCTCAAACATGAAAACTTTAAACCCCGGGCCCGAGGTGCCCTATATCTATCCATATGTATACACCCTGCAGGTCGCCCGGCTAGCTCCTGGATCCATTCATGATTCATGGATATTTTATTATTCCAATTGAAACTTCAATGATTCTGACTTGGCTATTGCCAGTCATTGCCATAATTAGAGCTATAAGGTTTTTTCAAATTTTAGGTTAAACTTGAACCAGTTCTATTAAAGTGCTAATAACGACTCTACGAACCCGCTTATAATTTAACTTCCGAGTCATCCATTGAATCTGGAGTAAAAGCGAGGTGCTTTGCGCAAGCTCAAGTGTAATCATGATTATATGGATATAACTATATCCAGAATACATATGTATTAATTTATATTGGATGGATCCAAATGGATGGATATGCACAGTGTAGGATGGATAAAACTTCTGCATATTCGTGAACTTTCGGGTCCAGTTTCTAAGATCCTTAAGTGCATTTAGCAACTACAATACAGTAAATGAAAATTTTTCTCCTTGTCTCAAATAGGAGATTTCTGTGTGAGATCAAACTTCTGTCCAAACTGGAAATTGTGCTTTTATGCAGAAAAGTGGATGTAGCAAATCTCGTAAGAAAGCTTGAGTGTACGAGAAGTGTATTTATTTTGGCTGTAAAGCTTGGAGGGCAATTATCTAGCTAGATTAGATATCCAGATTGGGAAAAAAAGGCGGGTTCAGGCTTGTAATTTCATTTGTACCTTGGTTGGTACCTCAAGTATACTATAGTGCTAATAAACAACCGGAATCGGCTATTTACTATATATATGCTACTAGCTATTAAGGCGGAGACAGGTTTGTATTCAGCCAGCTTTAACTTTACAAGAAAGCTGCAAGCACCTATAGGACCATATATATAGTCAGTGCCAAATTTGACTCAATTCTATTGCATCCCACAAAGATTAAACTATCGCCTTGCTTAAAGTCATGATTAATTACAAATGTATTAAGCTATTTCCTATAACGTTCTATAGTATGGATACGTGCACTGGTACTGGATTGAATTTGGAACATCATCGATCATTGCAATTTGATCGAACTACACTGTAAAATACTAAAAATACCGGTAAAGCGTCGCTCGCCTGCAGGAAAAAAAATTAACGGGCCCATGGCATGCATTGCAAACTCGCATCCGATGCATTTAATTACATGTTTCGATGTGAAAAAAGCTTTCATGACCACACTTGAATGTTGGAAGATTGGCATCCCAGTGCTATATCAGTATACTATAGTTAACGTTTAATTACTGTATACTAACTCACCTTACATAATTGGGGAATCATACGTATAATGATACATATTATAGGACCTTTGGCTGGATAAAAAGCGAAGACCCTTTTTTTTTTTTTTTCTCTCTTCTCTTTTTCTCTTGTGTTTCCTGTTTCTTTTCCATAACTATCATCTCATTAATAACTTGTTCTTCGTTAATCAGTGATATTATATGATAGGGAGTTTTGATTTTTAATAATCGATCAGCATTGAGTGTTAATTATAAGGTATAGTGCTTTATATTTTTGATTGTTGATTTTTTTTTTTCAAAGTTTCACAAACAATAGCTATCACTCAAATCAAAAAACCAATCACTGTAATACTTATAATAGTCACTAGATTCGCATTAATCAAAAGTTATTGAAAACTGATACATCGGATTCTTAGTCTGCAAAATTCAGTCTTTCATTTTTGGTTGGCCCGAAATCCACACAAGTTTTTACATTTCTATGAAATTTCAGTTTTTTTGCCACTACCATTTTAGAAAGTGATTTATTTACTCACGCGAGTAATTTTCATTAATAAGGTTTCAAAGATCTCGATTTATATTAAAGTTTTCTTTTCTTCGAGCTCTAGAAAAACTATTAATTTTTTTATTCTACAATAGTTAAGTTTAATTCGACAATATTTATACAATATACTTTTTCTCCACAATTTTCAACCAATCAAACAATCTATAGAAATAAGCACACAAGATTTTTTTTTTTTTTTTTTTCAACTATATTTATCAAAGAGTATGCTTTTATAATTTAAAAGAAAAATTACTAATAATAATAGATAATACATGATTCTGGGAATACGATAGTACTCCAGTTATAATATTCAAACATGCTTTTCAAGTCGTTTACGCATATCTCACGACATGCGTCATTAGCAAAAAGCTTATGGTCGACTTCTTCAAATCCAACGTCACAACCGTCATTTTTTGTATCAACACATCAACTAGCACGACATCAAAGCCAAGTAGCTATTAGAAATTCGAATAATGGGTTTGGTAATGGTAATGGGAATGGATCTGAAGAATCCAAAAATGCATTTACCAGTACTTGTGCTGGACTAACTAATTCAGTAAATTTCTCATCTGTTGCACCTATTTCTTCTCTAGATGATGATCGACAAAGAGAATTGTTTTTAGTAACTGAAAATAATGGGTTATTGCAGAATAATCTGGCGAATAAAAGAGCTAAAAGAAGATTTTCTACAACTGCTTTATTTAATGATAAATCAAAAATTACTAAAAGTCCAATTTCAAAAGATGTTAAAAAAAATGATGTTAAACAATCACTAAAAAGTTCGCACACCATCAAACTAACTAATAACACTAACGACAATAATACGAAAAAAGAACAATCAATTAATAATAATGATAATTATAATGATAATAATGAGCATGACTATAATTTACTAACCGATAATGTCAAATCTAAACAACAACCAAAGGTGCCATTATCAAAACCGATCGAACTCGAACGATCAAGTAAGCCATTTGATGATATAATAACAAAAGTCAACTCACTATTGATAGAATCAAAATATGAACAAATTTTAGATATTTTTGATGATATTAGAAATGATAACAACACACCTCCATTACAAATATATAATGCTGCATTAAAATCAATTCTTGAATTATGTAATTCAATGAAACGTGACATAACTCCAGTTCTGGATTTATATCAACAAATGTTGGACAATTCATTAAAACCAGATTTAATTACATATTCAGTTATTTTAGATGGATTACTAAAGTATGCAAAGAGTCAAGCCTCTATTGATGGCTTTTTGTTTTCTCAACGAGGGATTTTACAATCAGTTGATTTTGAAATTTCAAGAACAGATCAAGCAAGCCAATATTATACCCTGGCATTACATATTTTTGATGCTAGTAATTCAGTAGTTTGGCAGAAATATAATGAATCAATCTATGAAAATTTGATCGATGCATGCATTGCTGAACAAAGTGATAAAATTTTGAGTGTATTAGAAAGTTTCAGAGCTGCTGAATATGATGTTACAACTTTGGCTGATAAATTTGTTGTTGCATTGGGTAAATCAAGTTATTATGAACAAGCAACTGAAGTTTTTAATAGTATTACCACGAAAAATGATAGAAATACTGCTGCAATGATTGGATGCCATTTTGATCAATTAAATTCATATGAAGCGGTTGAATTATTTAATAATAGATTGTCTAACGATTTGGAATGTGGTGAATCCTTGGCTGCTATTATTCAAGGGTTTGCAAGAATTGGTGAAACTAAAACTGCATTTAATTGGATTAGAGAATCAACAAAAGATTTGTCTATAAAAAACATTGATCAATATGCTTTAACAAAAACTTTTGAATCAATTTGTGATAATGGTGACATTCAAACTGCAGATGAACTTTTTGATTACATTGCATCAATTCAAGGGTTTTCTGATAACCAAGTTAGATCCAAATATATCAATTTATTAATTGACAATGATCATGATATTAATAAAGTGGTCAAAGAATGTCAATTAAGAGGGGGGATATGGGATCCAGCTACTGTTGTTAAAGTTTTTCGATTTTTGGTAGATAAAGATAGTGAAATGGCTTGCCAAATTGTTGTTGCACAATCACTTAGATTATCTCAAGCATTAGGTGGTTATTCGTATTTGGGAGAAGAAATGATCCAAGCTATTATCATGGAGTCAGACTTATCGCTAGAAATGGCTTTAACGTTATCAAATTGTGCATTTCTATCAAATGAATCAGGTGAGTTGAAAGATTTGGAAGGTTTAAGATTATTAGAATCAATTTGGAAAAATGATACCCAACTTTTCAATCTTCAAGCATTATCAAAATTAATTACACTAGATGTTGTTGTTTTACATAATCTGTTTATTGATGTTTTACAAAAATCAAGATTCAATTCAAATGAAGATTTAGTTAATACTGTTAAAGGACAATATTCAAAATATATCAATAATTTAATTAAACAAAATATTCAAGTTGAAAATTCTTTTGCAAATGATGTTAAAGAAAGTTTAACGTCTTTAGGGTTATCAACTAAAGAATGGGAAGAATTTTTTTCAACTAAGCATGATAAGAATAATGAACAAATGTTAATCAATAATAAAGATCAACAAAGAACTAATAAAGAAGCATCAAATGATTGTATTGGATATTGTCAAGTTAAAAATGGAGCTTATAAGGCATTCAATATCTTTGAATCAACATTGATTAAAGGTGAATTATTATCACCTGTATCGATTGAGTCAGTCCTTGATGTTTGTGGTACGACTAATAAAAAACTATTATCTCAAGCATACCAACTATCATTACAATATTTACCTCATCCACAAACGTCAATAGCAGCTTACAATTTATGGATTAATATTCACAGAAGAGTTGTACAACATGCATCAGATAAAGATTATGAATTGGCTATAGCAGCCTATAATCATTTAAAAGATATGAATAGTTCACCTGATGCTACTGGATATGGACATTTAATTATTCATTCACCTGTGAATTCAACAAGAGACGAAGCAACTGATGCAATTAATATGTTTAATGAATCAAGAGCCATGGGTATTGAACCAAATACCTTTTTATACAATGTATTATTAAGCAAATTATCAAAGGCAAGACGATTAAAAGATGCTATTAATTATTATAATGATATGAATGTTACTAATACGAAAAAAAGCAGTATAACATATGGTACAATGATAAGTGCATGCTGTAGAGCAGGTGATGAAATTTTAGCCCAAAAATTATTTGATGAAATGGAACAGTCTGATAATTATGTTCCAAAAGTTGCACCATTCAACACTATGTTACAACATTATATCCATACAAAACAAAATCGAAGTCAAGCCATTGAGTTCTATAATAGATTAATGAATGCTGGTGTTAATCCATCAACACATACTTATAAATTATTAATTGATATGTATAGTTCAATTGAACCTATTGATATTGAAGCAGCTGATAATGTTTTGACAAAAATTGTTGAAGATAAGAATAATATTACAAACCAACATTATGCTGCCTTAATTTTTGCAAGAGGTGTTGGATGTAAAGATTTAAATTCAGCTGTTGAATTTTATAATGAGCTGATTAAAGATAATAGAGTTCACCCAGATAAATTGATTTTCCAAGCATTATTAGAAAGTTATGTTGTTAATGGTCAAGTTACACAATCTAATGTTGTATTGCAAGATATGATGAGATTTAATGTTGATTTGAACGCATATATGGCTAATGTCTTAATTAGAGGATGGGCTCCAATTAATCTAGCTAAATCTGTTGGATTATTTGATTTTATTTTTAATTCTAAATTAGCTGAACCATCATCTTTTGAATCTATTATTAGAGCATTTTTATTTCATGGAGATATACAATCATGTTTACAAGTTTTAGAGTCAATGAAAGGTGGGTTATATCCCAGACCTGTTATTGTTAAAGTTCAAAATTTGATTGATGAAAAGGCAAATGTTTTAGCTAATGGCCAGACTAATATGTCGAAAAACATCTTGTTGGATAGCATTTTCAGACAAGATGCTCATCGACTAGCTGCCTAAATAAACCTTAAGTAATTTTATTTATTGTCATATTTAATAGTGAATATTAAAAGCATTTTCTAAATACTCAGTTTCTAAGCTTGATTAAAAGTATAGTTATAATTGTGCATTGTAGTTATTTTTTAAAATTTGCTAATCGATATAGTAATACTCATTATTACCCACCGGTAAATCATCAAACGTAGAATCTGGAGTCTTGAAATACTCAACCCCACCAATATTAGTGGAATCTATTTTATTACCATCACCGTTATTCGAATCTAGAAAATGGCCAGTTTCAGTTGCATTTAATTTGAGAGATTCAATCATTGCTCTAACCATTAATGCAGTAAACAATATAAAAATAGTTGCCAAAGTTAATTTGAACGATAATTTGAAAGTTTCGCTGCACGGCATTTTTTCTTATTTAATCAGCTGGTCAGTCTAGGTACTATTTTATCAACTTCCTCTAGCTTAAATGATTAATTGATGAAAGTTGATGATATCAGTCTACTAGTTTCATGTATACCAGTAGATATTAAAAGCGAGTATACCTCTAGATATAAAACTAATTAATTCGAGATCTTGATATCCTCGAGGTCGGTTAATGAATTCACAATATTAATTGAAGTATATTAGTGGCTGTGAATGTAATAAATCAATGATGGTGGCCACTTCAATTTTTATTGTTTATTTTTTGTGGAAGTTTAAAACATATAATTAATTAGCTAATTTACTTAAGTTCCCTTTAAACAGTACAATCAATATCGCGTGTTTTGGGATGATGGATGCGCATAACATCTGCATAAGATATTCCTGACTTAAGCTGTTTTAAACTGCGAGATTCTCGATTTGTGTTAACTATAGTATACCTAGAACTGGTGGTAGGATCCATCCATTACCAATAGTGTGCATCGGATAGATATGCGTGGCTTGTTGTCATGGATACTCAGTTATACCAATTACACCTTATCAAATAATTGCAACTCGTATTAGCATTTGAAGAGCTACAATAAAATAGCAAATTATTAACAATTATGGTAACTAAAATTTATGGGAGATTAATTATAATGCATTTATGATATATATATACATACCGTAGAGTTCCTCAGTTAACTGCCTACGTAGTACAATTATAATTTCAAGTTTAAATTGGAATCTGTAACAGTTATAGCAGCTATATAGAAATTAACTCTATAGATGCTTTAAAACTACGGCCATATACATGCATGTACCAATTGATCGTGATTCCACCATTGCAACAATTAATTTTAATATTCATGGTCGATGCAATAGATCTATATCAATTTCGAAATGATCCATTGCAACTATATATATCTGTGGCATATCCGGATATATGTATACGATAATTAGGTACATGTGCACATCAATCGATTTATATAGTACTTTAGCTGTAATGTCTGCCACGTCCATTAATTCATAGCTATTTGGAGCTTTATGTATCAAATTCGATTTTAACTCTGAATATTAATGAGTAAATGGGCTGCCATGAATTAGAACTTGCAATACAAAGGTTTTTCCTTATTAGGCCTATAAACAGTTACTACATCCCATTGTCCATTGCATGCGTACTTTTCAAGGTGCAAGCGGTTAGGCAGGCTTAAAAGTTGCAACAGATTGATGTTCCCAACGTTAACTCCGTGCTTAATCGGGCTTGAGTGATCATCAACATTGCTTAGTTTTAAGTTAGAATTTACAAGAGCTTAAAAGAGGGAATTTCCTACATTGCTGTGGTGAATTTTTCCCCATATTTATTTGACATGCGTGGCTAGCCACTATGCTTAAACTAGTATTAGGTACAATTGATAGAGGATCGCATGCAATGCTACGATAGACTAGCTCAGTTGGTCATATACAAAAAGATACGGCATATATCTATAATACAGACAAATTTTGAAAGAGAGTCAAATCTAAAATGGATATATCTATAGTCAGAATAACTGAAATCAAAATGTAAATTGATCAATATTGTCAAGCTTTGCAATTAATTATTATGTTTATAAAATTTATATATATAGAGGATGTAAATGTATTCTATCGTCATAACCTGATCGGTTGGTTGACTATGGATATATATAGAAGATGATGAAAAATTTAGTCGATGTCATCATATATGAATTATAACTACTACTGATATAATTTCTATCGATCCTCAGTGTTGAAATTTCATGATGATTGCGGCCGGGTGGTGTTTTAGAATCGCTTAGAAAAAACAAAACAAATAAAGAAAAAAAAAAAACCTCATTGTTTAGATTGCTGCTTTTTTATACTAAAACTACTATTAGTAGACTAGAAGACTTTTATGATTGCTTCTATTGAGTAGAATCATAGTGGTGCTTTTGCTTCACAAAAAAAAAAAAGAATTTATAAGTATATATAGAGAACAAAGTGCATTATTTTGATCCATAAAATTTAATCTTACCACTTAATCAATTTTTTTAAAAATTATTTATTACTAAACAAACAAAAGAATTATTATATATATATTAAAAAAAACAAACAGCTCATATCAGCGATCAAAACCCTGTACTCTGGATTTTCTACCAACACGTTGAATAAATTTTATTAATATTGAAAAACTTAGAAACTTCACTGCAACTTTATCATCAATAATTTATTAATTGAAACTAGCAAGATGAAATTAACAACAAATTTGCTTTTATTAGCTACTTGTGCTCTTTCAGTAGTAGCTAATGCCGATCTAGATAAAGCTAGAGCCAATTTTTTCAAAAATATGAACTTGGCTAAAGAAGAATGGTATGATTCAAAAGGCCAAATTCGAGATGATGTTTTTGATAGTTGGAGCAAAAGTAAATTGAAAGATTGGGCAGATGCACATGGTTTAAAAGTCCCTCAACCAAGTAAAAAAGATGATTTAAAGGCATTTGCAAGAAGACATTCTAAATTATTGAATGATGACTTGGAAAGTTATCAGTCCCAATTAACTAAAAATAAAGAAATTTTTAGAAAGAAAGTTGATTTTACTAATGAACAATTATATGATAAATTCGGAAAAGTTAAACAAGATGTTATTGAAAATTGGTCAAATAGTCAATTGAAAGCTTTTGCAGATTATCATGGATTAGAAGCTCCTCAACCAAATGATAAAGAAGAAATTAAAAAGTTTGCCAGAAGAAATAAGAAATTGCTAGAAAAAGATGTAAATGATTATTTAAATGAAGCTTCTGCAACTATCCAGCCAATGATTTCAAAAGCAACTGAAGCAGTAGCTCAAGCAGGTAGCAACTTTTTTGATTCTTCAGTTGAACAATGGCAAGATTCTAGATTGAGAGCATTTTTGGATGCAAGAGGTATCACTACACCAGCTTCAAATCGACAAAAATTATTACAATTAGTTAAAGAAAATAAGAAAACTGCTTATAAGCAATTAGGTTATTGGAATTTTGATGATTGGTCAACAGAAGATTTAAAAGATTGGTTGAAATCACAAGGTCAAAAAGCTAGTGGTACTCGAGATGAATTATTAACCAAATCATCGGATTATTTGAAGAAAGCTCAAGAATCTGGTGGTGATCAATATAATAAAGCTTTAGCTGCATTATCTAATGGTATTGATCAATACAAAAAGACTACTTTTGAAAAATGGAGTGATTCTGATTTAAAGGCATATTTGGATACTTATGGTATTAAGACTTATCAAGGTAGTAAACGAAATGAAATGCTATCTCACGTTCGGAATCAATATAAATTATTTACACATGGAGCTGATCCAGATTCTTGGTCAAAAGTTAAAGATTCCTTCATTAATGGTGGTTATCAAGTAGGTGGCCATTTGAAACACCATGGTCAAAACTTGTTAAGTTGGGCTGGTCATAAAGCTAAGCAAGCTTACCATAATGCAATGGGTAATGTTGAAGCAGTTAAGGCTGAATTGTAACTATATTATGATTAATTTCAATTAAGTTTAAAAAAAAAAATTATAATCTGTTAGTGTATTATTTATTAAGTAATTAAATATATTAAATTATTGTTATATGTGCAATATATATATGCTCTAGTAGTAATCTTTATATCTATAGAGCGGAAGATTGAATAGTAGTTAACAAATCTAACAATTCTTGAACATGATCATGAATAGTAGAATTTAATAACATTGATTTAGCCAATTCAGGAACTAATTGTTGCAAATTATCATTTCCAATTTGGCACTTTGCAATATTCTTTAATACCAAACAAGCAGTGACACCAAAGGTCGATGGTTGTCGGTATTCTTTAACAACTGGTTTTGGTTTCGGAGCGTTCAATTGTTGAGGTGTGACAGCAAATTCCCTAGGCTTAATACCTTTGATAATATAAATCTTCTGCCCTGTTGGCATATTAAGTACCATTGCGGCAGCTTTATTAAAAGCAGGACAAACATTATTAATAAAATGAACCCCAGGTAATATTTGTGCTTTGCCTTTACCTTGTTTAATCAATTCATTGAATTGTGATTCATACGCTTTCCATAATGAGATTTGTGTAACTTCAGCAGCTGGGTCTTCTTCATATGAACATCTGATCCATTGTGTAGCTCTAGCTGGTTCATCCATTTGTAATAATTCTTCAACTAACTCATCAGGTAATTTTGGTGGGTTTAATGGTGCTTGCTTTTTAGTTCTTCTAGGTTGTCTAATATAATCTTTTGGTGGTTCAGTAATCTTATAAGTTAATAACCTGACCAAATGTTTGGAGCATAAATTTAATCCCATCGGTGTTGAATATAATTCTTTGACGTTTTTTTTACTTGCTGTATACTGATATAAGAAATCTAATGAAGCTGAGATCAACTCTTCATCATCAACTAATAAATAATGAACAACATCGCTAACAATATCTTTAGGTATTGATTCTAATAATCCATTTTTATCAAATACAACTAATCTTGCCAAACATCTCAAAGCTGGAATAACCATACCTCTATCTTCAGAATCTAAAGAAGATAAAACTGATAAGAATAGTGGATCAGTTGGTTTTTCTGGTGTAATATGAAAACTAACAGTCTCTGCCAATTCAATACAATACATTTTGAATTCGGTATACAATGAAGAATTTGGTAACCCCAAACCTCTTTCAATAATTAACTTACATTCTTCCTGCTGTGCTAAATAATGTGCATTGGTTGGTTCAAAACTGGTATTTCTCAAAATTAACATTGATTGTATGACTTGCTGAACCTTTTGATATTCTTCATCATTTAAACTCATGCTACCTAAGGCTAAATCTTGTTCAGTTGGTTGATTTAGAAAAAATGGCGCATTTGTAATTGTTTCAAATAAAAACTCTAAAATATCAGATTGATTTGATAATATTAGATTCTTGGAATATAAGAATGAGTATTTTAATAATTCATCCAAAGCCCAAGATTGTTCATCAGGAATACATGATTTAAAACACATTCTAATTCTTACCATTATATCATCTCGAGGATAATATGTACTATTTTGTTTAAAAGATCTGTAATAAATATCCTGGAATAATTTTGGATGGTTTACTGGTGTTGAAGCTGGTATTGCTAATGGACCATCAGTTTTTCTTGGGACTTGCATCAATGGATTATAAACATGATGTGTTAATGGGTTAGTACTGCTACTGCTGTGGCTTGGTGTATTATTACTACTTGATGTATGATGTGTGTTTGTATTTGTACCAGAAATATGTTGACGAGCTGGTGTATGATTGTTAGAACTAGAACTGGCAAACCCTTGCAGATTGGCTAAACTTGCTGAGCTGATGAATTGATTTGGTGTAGGTTGTGTAAATGGAACTGGTGATACAGTAGCATTCGTATTGGGTGTTGTACCAACATTATAACGCGCACTTGGTCGCTGCCGTGGAGCTGATGAAGCTTCTGGAGTAATCGAATGACGCGGTGATTGATTCCGCAGATCTAGGATTGATTGTTAGCTTATTATTCCTAGAAAATGTACTAAATTTATGTTCTATCAATTCTTTATATGGTGTAGAGTGAATAAGAAAAAATGAAATTTAGATGGATACATACCTTTATTGTTTGGTGTACCTGACATTATCGGAATACTTTTAAAATTTTCGGTGGTGCTGATTTCTTAACGTATCGGTGATTTGAATTAGACGAACTAATAGCTTAAAAATTTAAAATTTAAAAATTAAAACCGTGTCTAGTGTTATCAATGAAAACAATTTAAATTGAAATTTTTTGGTGTTGTAAATTTCTGAACAAAACTTGCAACATTTTTTAGGTTGTGCTGGCTTCGCGCGTGCCGGTTCGAGATTGCAATAAATTTGGCTTAGGCTACTTGACATGCCTAATGTCCCAATGCTATTTATTTTGTAAAGCTATATGCATAGTATACCTCTATATTTTTTATAACTACAAAATAACAGGAATTACAATGGGTTATAAGCATAGTATATTAAAATAATAAAATTAAAAAGTATTAAAAAAATTACAAAGAATCTAATCGATCATCAATTTCTTGAGCACTTAATTTACGGAATCTTGGACCTCGAACTCCATCTTCTGCTTGATAACCTAATAAATGATCAGATGGGGCACCAACAACTGCAATTTCTATAGTATTACCATTCATTTCACTTTCAATAGTTTCTTTTAAAGTCAATAATGCAATGTGAATAGCATCTTCTAATTCTAGTTCTTTATTCCATCTTTTTTCTAAAAATGTTTTGGCACTAGCGCTACCTTTACCGATTGCAGTTGCTTTCCATGGGAAATATGATCCAGAAGGATCCACTTGATATAAATTATAACCATGAGTATCATCATGACCAGCAATTAATAAACTGACCCCATATGGCCGAACACCACCGGATTGTGTAGCTTGTTGCACAGTTCTAGCAACTTGTTGAGTTAAAATTCTAGTTGGAGGAAATTCATTATAAATTCGTTTATACTGAGTATGTGCACTTCTTCTTGCTGAGTCTAATAATACACGGTAATCAGGGCCCATACCACTATAAACCATTCCTATGTCTGGTGTAACATCTGAAATTTTTGTTAATGAATCATTATTAATTAAATGTGATGATGATTTTTTTTCTGTTGCCAAAACAATCCCATTGGATGCTTTAATACCTAATGATGTGACCCCTTGATTAACTGCTTGTAATGCATATTCAATTTGGACCAATTTACCACTAAAAGTATCATGTTAGTACGCGTTTATTAAGTATTGATTTGTATCATTTGAATGCAACTTTGGCTGTGGTGGCAAAATTGCTTTAAAACTATAAATATGCTACTCAATTGATCAGATACTTCGAAGTTTGTTATACTTACTTTGGTGAAAATGTAGTTAAAGAAAATGAATATCTATCAGCCATGGCTTGTTATTTTTTTCTGGATGTGTTGTTGAAATTAATTACAAGAAACTTGAGATGAGTGAGGTAGAAATAATTGATGATGATTTTTCGTTTTGAAAAGATATCAAGATCCTCTCGTCTGCATATAACACTCAAAAGTTGGTAACTTAAAATATAGGCGTGGATTTTTTTTGTTTTGGGTTCTAATTTTCTCTACTACTCTATAGCTAGCTAGCTGGGAGGAATCAATCGTTATCAACGCTTGATTGCCGCCACCGCGTATTAAACCACGATAAATGTAATATCAAGTCTAAACCATCTACAACTATATACTGCAGTAACTAATTATAGTAGATCAATTAATAAGAAATAAATAAATGATGAATTAAATATGAAGAAAAAAAATCTATCGACGTCGTTTTCTATCAGGAGGAGGAGACACAGAAGGCTCTGAGTCAATATTTTGCCCCAAATTCTGATAATATTTCTTTTGTGCCAGTTCTAAATCTTTTAATAATGCTCTTGGAGGTCGTTTAGCATGTATAAAATTACAATGGCCTCTTCGTTGGCAATCATTAGTATCATGCTGCTTACAACAGGCATCTTTGAAGTCTGTAACTGGACTTAACTCACAATATATCGGTCTATTGCCATACCATCTAGAATTGAAATTTTCACAAGCTTTTGCTGCTGAATCCTCATATCTAAATCTAATATAAACATTCCCCATTAAATGATCATTATCGTTTTCACATACAACCATTTCTTCAACATAACCAAACTGTGACGCTTCACAAAACATATCTTCATAGAATAACTCAAACTGCTCTTGAAGGGTCTTTGTGGGCCATAAATTCATTTTTCCTGACATATCTGGAATAAAAACATTTGGTAATATAACAGTTTGAGAATATTGGGGTTTAACGTGCTTTCTTGAGCATTTATCACCATGCCGACATGCACCTATTTTGAAATAAAAAGAGCAATTAACTTTATCGTGTTCTGTACCATAAATCGATGCTAAATAGTTGGCCATTTTTATGCACTTTAGTAATAATGTGTGGAGTAAAAAGGAAAAATATTTTAAATTTTTATACCTGATTTATATGATAAATGTTTGAGCCGCGTCATATCGGCACTCCGATATATATTAAACTTTTCAACACTTCTTAAAGCGTACAAGTACAATGTGCAAGCTTGTAAATTTCCATAAATATATATCATAATCTAATTTCTAATCAACAAGATTAATTATAAAAAAAAATTCAAAACTATTGAATAAGTTAATTTTCAGAACCATGGGGGTATGTACTGAACTAAAAGAAAAAAAGCGACTAATTAGAATAGAATGATGGATCATTAGCTTTAAAGCGAAAGGATGTAGTAAAGAGCAAAACATCACACAAGAATGATACCGAGATCAAACAACTTAATGAGATTGATAGATGGACTAAGTGCTCATTAACAGGTGAAAAGCTAGAAGACCCGATAGTTAGTGATAACAAAGGTAACCTCTATAACAAAGAATCTATTTTAGAATGGATTTTGGCACCTGATAAGTTTTCAGAGAATGAAAAGAAAATGGTACGACATATCCAAAGTTTAAAAGATATTATAGTTTTACATCCAAACTACGATGATAATGATATTTGGACTTGTCCAATAAGTAATAAAGATATTTTAAAAGAATTTGGATCAGGTAGAATAATTTATTTTTCAGAGTGTGGACACATTGTTAGTGAATCATGTTTGAATAATATATCTACAGATAAATGTTTACAGTGTGAAAGTCCAGTAAATTTAGATTATATAGTGATTATAAATCCACAACCTATAGATGAAAGGAAGTTACAAGTTAGAAAAGAAAAACTAGCTGCTGCTGGGTTGACACATTCATTAAAAAAAATCAAGAAAAAAAGAACTGATAAGAAAAATAAAAACGTTAATAAAGTTCAAAAAAATACATCGAAGAATATCAGGGCACATTAGTAATAAGAAATCATTATAATATATACAAATAAATTATGTGAGTGGTAGTAGTTGAATTAAAAAATTAAACTAGTAACTCTTGTATTCTGTTGAATAATTTGAATAGGGTCGAATAGGTCTTGATAGATTAAAGTTGTTGTCAAAGCCCAAAAAACTAGTTTATGAAGATTCAGTTGGTTTATCTTTTTGTTCTTGAGCTGTTTGAACAAGCTGTGATTGTTCTTGTAGCATTCTTCTTTCTCGAGCTGATTGTCGATTAGCCCATAAAGTCATACCAATACCACCTGCTAAATATACTATACATGTTAGCTTATTCTGTCTATTTTGTTAATAGTGACCAAAACTTACCAGAGAACCCAATAATACCCAAAACCGTTAATCTATGTGCAGCATCAGCTGCTTGAACGTACCAGGGTCTTCTTCCGTATACCATGTTGATTGTTAATAAATTAGATATGATTGATTGTCTTGAGTTGAAAATTTATTATTAGTGAGGAAATGATTGTGAGAAATTTAATGGGAGGGGGAAATTATAAATGATAGGGTCTTGAAGCGTGCTACTTTTCACTTTAGTAAAAAATAAAAAGTTGGATGACTTTACAATTTATTATAAGAAATTTTGTGCTTGCGCGACCTGCCGGTGCCATCGCTTTACTCATTGCAAGGTTTACGCCTTCTGCCTGATAAATATGATCAATGAGTTGTATAGATGCGTGGATGCCAACTAATAGTTTGCATGCAAATTGTTAAAAAACGGGATACAGTCTTAGTATCAGTTGAGTAATACTATAGATACCAACTCTATATAGAGCTCTATGGATTAAGAGACTCTCGAAAAATTTCGGTGCTTTTTTGAGTATTCAGAAAATTATACAGTTGATCACTCGCGGTGATTACAATTACAAGGGGTTAAGAAACGTCAACAATCAACTAATAATATTATTATAAAATGCAAATTACATGACAATTGACAAATATTAGGTAAACAGATTTAAAATTTTGTTGCATATGGATAATCGGTATAACCTTCTTCACCTACAGAATAAAAAGTTCCCCTATTATATTTTGTCAATTGAACACCATTCTTTATTCTATTTGGTAAATCAGGGTTGCTGATGAAAAATCTGCCAAAAGCTGGTAGTACATTATCATCTTGTAGAACATACTGTAATAACTCATAGTCATGAGCCATACACCCACATCTAATCCATTTCCCTTTCCAAATAGTTCTAACAAACTCATTATCGCCTTTTTGGTTAGTAGCAGTTTTGTTGCCTGCAACTCTAGGCTCAACAGTATGAATATAAGCTAGCTCTTTACCTTCCAATCTTCTACGCTCCAACTCTGAGATGATATATGAATATACAGGCAAAGGGGATACACCATAATCCATACTACCAAATTTTCCCCATGGGGAAAATCTAATCCCTACTTTTTCTGCACCAATTGCTGTACTAACCGCATCAACAATTTCTAGGACAAATCTTGATCTATTTTCGATAGATCCACCATATTCATCAGTACGGTTATTTGAATATTCACTAATAAATTGATTGATTAAATAACCGTTGGCTGAATGCAACTCAACGCCATCAAAGCCTGCCTCAATTGCATTCTTTGCAGCTTCTACATAATCATGTATGTACTGTTTAATTCCATTCTTTGTTAAAGGCGTTGGATGGTGATTATGTTCAACTCCTAATGGTTGCAAATCCCCAGCACTAACATATTCGAAACCTTGCTCTTTCAACTTTGTTGGGTCACAGGACCATCCTAATGTCCATAATTGTGCATAAATATATGATCCGTTTTCATGAACTTTTTCAGTGACCTTTTTCCATTTATCAATTTGTTCATTTGTCCATAATCCTGGGACAACACCAGTACCATCCCCTGCTTGTTCACTAATAAATGTACCTTCTGAAATTAACAACCCACCTGCTGGTATGCTAGATCTTTGTGAATAGTATTTAATGGATTCATCACATGGGACATAATTAACTGCTCTTCGACGTGTCAATGGTGCTAATACTGCTTTATGTTGTAAATTGAGATCTCCAACTCTAACTGATTGGAACATATTGGTGAAATTCTGGCCAGTCATTGTTTTCCCTTATATATCAATCTAATAAGTTTTTGGTCACAGTTGATGTGGATTGATAATTTAGCAATGGTAATACTTATGGTGTATATAGTGTAGAACTTTGTTGTAATTGTGGTTGGTGGTTGGTTTTCTATGGTTGAACTTAATATTTTTAAGTTGGTGTTTATAATATATATATAGTGTTGTCTTTTTTTGAATCAAAGTTTTGATGATGATTTATAAGCTAAAGGCGGGGTAGGCTTTTTTGACAGCGAAGCTTTAGTCAACAATTGAATTGATTGCCATCAATGCAGCAGGCGCGTATCATACAATTTTCAGTTGAAAAACGCGATCTGAAGGTGGGCAAAATTCAACATGCATGACAAATATAAAAAAATTACTCAGATAGAATCTCTATCTATCCGGGTATTTGAAGTACATACCGGCATTTCGGAATTTATTGAAAATTTAATCGATTGATTAATTAGTAATATCTGGAAAATATATAGTAATATACATATTACCATGGCAGGATATCATATGTATACGGATCTGCTCAGTTGTGTGAGAGCTCCTACGATATCCGGATCAAACTTCCTTTTAGATCGATCTTGAGCTGTTTTTCTACTATAATGGCATTGTCATATGCACACAGGCGTATATATTATAATTTAAATGAGAGCATTTATAAACTTTAAATTGTTTGAATAAACGTTACTATATATATATTCTATATATTAAGACAGGAAGTTTATATATATATAAATGAGAAGTTTAATAGTATAATGTTATATGAACTATTATAACGACATAGCCTTAATACTGTAGAACCCACCCAGAGCTAATTGTAGCACCGCTCAAATATATACTCGCTGAATTATCATATCCAAGGATCCGGCTCTTGTGTAGTACGTACACACAAGTAATTGTAAGCACAAAGTCACTCAACTATAAATCAATGGAAGAGACGCTTTAAGTACATCGAAATACGTATTGAGTTTACATATATGAATTGGTTATATATAATGGCAGTACCAGTGCACATGTTAATTACAACACTAAAAAATGAATGATTCATATGCATGACTATTACGTGCAGCTTCTTCTTTATAATTATTTAAGCCATGTGTATTTTTATCTCATTCATTGTAAGTTAAATACAGTATTTACTATACTTATAATTATTACCGCTTCTTTTAATCTTTTCAATATTACCTTTACATATGAACTTGTAGTTCTTAGTACTTCACCAGCTTCATATTTCAACAATTAGTTCTCAACCCAAAGTTTACTTTTGTTGGTCATCAAAAATATCCGTAGTGATATATCATCATAAAAAAATATAATGATATAATAATTAAAAATAAAATACGAGCAAAAGAATTATATGCAAACGTTTAGATACAAACTTTGGCTCTCTTAAAATCCACCGTTAGATTAACTTAATTATCGTCAAGTATCTCAGAAGTTTGATATCATTAATTACTAAGCGAATTCAAAAGGTCGACGCCTTTCGACGATGAAAAATGATCAAAATATATAAAAATTGTAAAGATGCTTGTTGATGTAAGAGATTTGTGAGATGCTTACACAATATAATCTGGTTCAACTCAACAAAGATTTGATTAAAAGATCTTTGAATTCACTTCTCTCTGAATGAACTTCTTTATCTACAAGATAATATAACTAGAAGTTCATCCTGTTTATTTATTTTATTTTATATAGGTAATTCTAATTTACAATATATTTTGGTATTTTATTATTCAACT
>JAKTSB010000325.1:0-21770 GCA_030579975.1 Blastobotrys buckinghamii (nom. inval.)
TTATATATTTATATTTTTTTCGTTTATAGCATTATTATTATTTTTGAATTGATACATTTTGGATATCTATAGTATACTTGTTCTTCTCTACCTTTTTTCTTTCAAGTAGTATAGTCTGTAGAATTTATGATTAATTGTTATGTGCGGCGGCAGAGCATCGACTCAGACCAATAATTATTCACTACATTATATTTAGCTAGATATATATTAGGTACAGATAATAATTTGTCTTCTCCATGGTGCAATTTTGGTAGTGGTTAGTTTAAGTCGCATACGGTATATACGTTACCCTATTTCTCAATGACACCTTGATTGATCGTGTAGTTATAGTAATATTCTTGACCAATTCCTGAACATGATATTATCAACAAGTTGGCTCATGCATATGGAGCTCTCAAGCATAAGAATAGTTCTAGTCAGATAAATTAAAACGTGATATGTCAGCCAATTGTTAAGCAAGTTTATGATTGAGGTATCAGGTATACCATGGACATTTCCTACGACCACAAACCACCAGACGGAGATGTTCAACTGTTTACTTAGTACTTTCTCTACGATTCACAAAGTACGTACCAGTGGTACTATTAATTGCAATGACCATGCACATAGGTGCCATACAGGGCATGCATGCATTGCCATCATCTTCCAAGTACAGCTAGGCTTGTCTGTAGGTTTAGGGCATTTCCTACGACCAGAATGTGTTTAATGGAGATCTCCACAATTAACCAAGTCTAAAATACATACCATAGTGCCACAAATCCAAGAGTCAACCCTGATTTTGATCCATTATAAGTTTTAAAACACCACTTTGAATCAAAAAAAACCCTGAACGTTTGATTTTCCTTCAAAAACAACAAACCGTGCTACCTCAACTAAACTTGAAAATTTAGTTGATCCTTAAATATATTGTTAGTAGAAAAACACATTTTTTTTTCTGCTGCTTTGATCACCGGTGTTCGGCCAGACTCGAGATCTCCTCCCCTGATCAGAACGTTTTAAAGTCAACATCCTAGATTACCATATAAAAATGTACAACTTGTACAAACAGTAAAGTTATTAAATTAACTGCAATTGTGTCGGAGTTTAAATTTGAGACATTTCAATTTATCAATGACTTCATTATTAGTTTTCCATGATTAACAAACCCATAATGATCAAGCCTAAATTTTGTTACTCCATGGATTCCAATAAGAATTAGTATACTTATAAATCTGAACTAGAATTTGTTTTACTGAATTTAAAGAAAGCCATTGGTTTTAGAGCTATTGAATAACAAGTCCAATGTGCAGTGCAATGGTAACCTTATTAAAAGTTAACACGAGATACTTCTAGTGGAGATATTTTCATAGAAGTGGGTTTAATGACTAGTAACCTCTGGATTCAAAAAGAGGAGTTGCCATGATACACTGAGCTACCACTTGTATTACTTACCAATGAAGCAGATTTAATTACCAATTATAAATATTATAACTAATCTAATCAATTCTTGAGCTTCGCAATTTAATATACCAAGGAAACCAAGCTTTTTGCAGCCATAATTAATCTTCAATACCGGTTTCTAAATATCCGATATTAACTGTATCATGGTGCAACTTGGATGCAGTCCATATATACATCTTAGATCTTAGTATCACTAATAATAGTTATTGTAATATTCGTTATGTATACAAGTTCGAACAATCTGAACCCACAATTCTAATAAGCCATCACGCACGCCAATTCAGATATCCGCTACTCCTGACCCTCGTTTAATTAATTTATGTAGTTTCAACGTTACCGGTACCTATTATTGTCTTTCTAACAGCTTGCAATGAATTTCTAAACTCTTAATATCCGCGGGTTCTACATACGTATATATATGATATCCAGATTTGGTAAACCGTATCGATGTACGTAGCTATGAGATCTTCAGTGCATTGATAATTCGTCAATGCATGTACCTAAACGTTCCCAATCTCATCCCCTCTATTATAAATCCATCATAATACTTTTTCACCCATTATCTCATAAACACTACCTAAGTCAAGCTGTATTAACAAGATAGACCCTGAGACTTATGCTTGAGTAAAATTTCGGTGCTATGCGACGGTATTTAAATTTATATCTGGTTAATCCGAAACTTTTAGAAAAATCACTTATCAGGCCATATGAAAACCTGTATCATCAATACAAGTTTAATTGGATTTCAATCCTGAATCTAGCACTTACTGTGTAAAGCATCTTGTTACCATATTTTTACTCGATCAAAGCGATTATTAAAAAAGTCAGACCACCTAATTAATGTTATCATTCAGTGAGCGCATAGATAAATCAAAAGTTAATAGTAGTACACTAAAGACTATTCATGCATGGTGTGAGAATAAAATTCGATAGCGCATCAGACGAGGAGGTGTTGCAGAGTTTATCTACAAATCCAGTTTTGATTAATAATTAAAATGATTTATTATCTGTGATAGATAATGTACAATACGCTGTACAACTTGTATCATAATATATATATATATATATAAGTAGTCATGTTTGTACTATTTAGAATGCTAGATTTAGTTTCACTAGATAAGTACCGTGTGCACCTATACTAAACAAATTTCAATGATTATAAAAAGAATCACCAGTATTACCTTTAGTATAAGTTTCTAAATGCACAATTTGGAATTCAACTAGTGTATTCCAATGTACAATTTACTCGATTCATCTATACCTATAAATATTATAATATGATGGTTTTAAATAGATCGTGGTTGTTCGATACCATAGATATATTAAACGTTCTAGTACTAGTAACTGAGGCTGCTAGTTTGTTATCGTTGTTAATACCATTAATAAATGACTGAATGTATATGTTCTTGGCATTATTTAACCATAGCAGCTGCATCATCATTGGTACTATTATTAACATTATACTGGTCAATACCATATATATCTGGATGCATTATAGAAACTAAGCTTCAACCGGTCATTGTATTTAGGCTTATATCCAGTACATGAACTACTTAGAGTATTCAATGAAATTTTAGTTAACTAAAATTAGTGTCATGACATTATGGTCAGAAATTATATTAACTATAGTAATGCACACATTTTAGATAAATTATCAGTGTACGTACAAATTGATCGATATATTTTGATACTTTGGTTTAGAATCACGCTGGATTATAATAACCCATTGATAAGTATAAATTGCCTCATAAATTGATCAGCGATAGACTGTTACAGTGTGCTGCTGATGTGTAACCTATGATGAGTGTTCTACCTTATATTTGCTATCAAATCGATCTAATGATTATACTAAGATTATTCATAAAAATATGTATACAAGTAGGTTTTGTTGCGTAACCGCTCATTAATCAGCAGCATCAATTGGCTAAACTCTTAGTTTAAAATGATATGGAATATTGGATATCTATTTAGAAATGATCCATGTATTCCGAGTAGATACTGAAATGAATATAGACTCCTGGTGATTTTATAAAGTCAAAAATTTTATTCCAAAAATTTAGACTCAAAAATTTCCCCACAAAAATCTTGAAACGTAAAACTCTATTTTACAGATCAAATAGAACTTTTTATATTGCTATAATACCTAAAAGTCATCATAGTTATTATTCAGTGTATACTTAAGTATAGTAGCTCTTATTACAGAATTTCAACATACAAACTAGACAAAACACTACAATCAACGAGAAAACTATTTAAAGAAACTTCTTTTTTATTCAATTATCATTTATATCAAAAAATATCAATAAAAAAATGATAAATCTATTCATAAATCCAAGCTAATCGAGATGGTTTGTAGTCAACAACTTCTTCTTTCTTGAACCATAAACCGATTTCTTTTTGAGCGGTTTCAACAGAGTCGGAACCGTGGATGATGTTTCGACCAACTTCAATTGAGTAATCACCTCGGATGGTACCTGGAGCAGATTCCAATGGGTTAGTAGCACCTAACATAGCTCGACCTTGTCGAACAACATCTTTACCTTCCCAAACGGTAGCCAAAACTGGACCAGACATCATGTATTTTAACAAACCTGGAAAAAATGGTTTTTCTTGTAAATCAGCATAGTGATTTCTTAATAATTCTTCACTTGGAGTGGTGAACTTGATGGCTTTTAAAGTGAAACCTCGTTGTTCGAATCGGGTCAAGATTGGACCAATCAAACCTCGTTGGACACCATCTGGCTAGTTCTTGTTAGTGATTTATGTTCATTTTTCAATCAATTGAGTTATAGGTGTATTAAAAGTTCGACGTACCTTAATAGCAATAAAAGTTTGTTCAGTGTTGGACATTTTTGATATACTGTACAGAAGAAAAGAAGAAGAAAAAAAAAAAAAAAAAAGAAGAGAAAGGTTTTGAAAATTTTATTCCTTGAAAAATTTAATTTTCAGTGTGGAGGTACACGTAAGTTAGTATACTATAGTGGAGGGCTTGAAATTTTTCAGTGTTTACAAAACCTTCAGAAGCGGTTTAGAAGCGCTTGAACGGGGTCGAGGAGGTTTAATTAAGTAAGGCGGCGTGCACCATCCAAGTTTGAGATCTCGATTTTGTAGTGTAGTTGCGGTTCCCCTGGTGATTTCGTGAACGTTAGAACTGCTTGAATATTCAAAGGGCTTGGAAAAAGTTTTGTTGGGTGATGATTGGTGATTGGCTGCAAAAGTTGGTGTAAGAGATTTACCCTGAAGTTGTTTTATTGGTATTTCAGGACTCTAAGCTTGTAGATAAACTTTAACCTTTGATGGATTGAACTTGCTTTGTTAGTTGAATGCTACTGCTGTTGGTATCTATTGGTATCCTTTGACATGAAGTAGAGGGATTCTTAAAGGTTGTATTAACAGGTATTTGCAAATATATATCTATGGTTAACGATCCCATCATATGGTATGGTATGATAATGACTTCAAGAAGGTTGCTTTAAAGATAATAAGCTGAATATTACAGCTAGTGGGCTCTGTTTAGATATATATATATATATATATATATATATTTTTTTTTTTCAATGGTGTTTGGTATTGTTTTTGATAATGGTGTTCGACTGAGATGATAATTCTTAAACATAGTCAATGATCATTGAAAAGCAAAGAACCTGCAGATCATCAATGCAGTAAAATTAATGAGCATCTAAAAAAACTCAAAATAATCTAATTTTAAATTCTAACCCCAAAAAACCCATCAGTTGTTGGAATTTGTGAATTACAAATATCATTTCTTCTTAAACTGACCTAATAATGACCACCATAGGACTTTTCATATTGAATCTCGAACTGAGACGTCTATCCTTAGCAAATCGACTAACCATGTTCTTGCAGTATGTCATAACTATCAAACGTATGAGTATATATAAAGCCTGTGTAATGACAAGATACTTATGGCTTTAACCAAGAATCATGATTTTAAACTTGTTGCTCCATTTATCAATTGATAGATCAAAGCAACCCAGTTGTCGTATCATGTATTTGTCGATATACCTTAAGCTTTGAATTCATGGTAAAAAGATACCCTCGGGAAACTTTCATTGTGTTATAATGAATACAAAATCGGTTTTAGAAATTAAAAGAAATCTCAGGGGTTTATATATATACGGTTAGATTATTTCCAAGTAAATGGGATGATGTTATCCTTGTTTGGCTTTAGAGCGCTATAGTTGATGGCTTGCAATCAATGAATCAATAGTGTGAATTGTTTTCTTGATTGTCTTAGATTAGCTCAAATCAAAGCACAACTTATATCCATGGATTACGATGAGCGCTATAGGGTTTAGCTGATTGTAGTAGTATCGTGTATTTTCAGCTCCTATACATCATATGTGCACTGCAGCCGTCCGGAAAGAATGGTGTCAGCATGGTAATTAAGTCGACCTCTATAATATTAATTAGTCGATCATGATATGTTATAAATATATCCGAGACTTCTAAATTCCTTCGATTGGTAAATATATATAAAGATTTTAGCCAAATTAGCTGAATAAGATATAATTCTGAGTATATATACTGAAACTACTTATAGGTATCATTTGAGCTTGGTATCTTAAATCATTGCAAGATTCGAACGTTCGGTGTATAACGTTGTACGCAATATATACGCATTGTATCTATCAAGCACCAGCCGAGACTAGATCTTGAGCTCTATAGTATTTTAATTTGTTAATCTATATATATCCCATCAGAATTTTAATATAATGAGCTATCAAATTTTTAAATTCACAAGGTACTTACCCCTGTGTTCAAATTAATGGTAGTTTCAGGATCAACCCAACCAGCATCCGGATATGTCATATACGTTGTACGTTAAATTCTTCAACCTCTGATCCGGACAGCTGTAGCCATATGGCCACCGGTGTAACACACTTTTATATATCAGTGACCAAAAAATTAATATAACGATAAACTTGTAAAAAAAAAAAAAGTCAATTGGGACTGTTTGTGTGCAAATGTCTATAACGTGGAGAGGTTTAAGCATTGACTACAACCCTTCTTTATGATATATATATGTATAATCATTCTAATTAATTGATTCACTATCTATATATATATATTGGATTTAGGATCCGTCGACTCGATTAAAGGAAACCTAGGTTGTATATCTATAAATATATACAGCTGTAATTTCTGGCCCAGGATTCGAATACAACTTAAGAAATTTAATTAATTGCAGCTGCACCAACCATTCCAACAAACATATATACTCAATCATAGCTATAGATGAGCTCTAGTAGTATCGTTCAAAGAACCCATTAAAACTATAGTAGCTCAATATTATCATATGTAGAGTCAATTGTAATTTAAAATATATAGCCTTTATAAACTTTTAGTGCCAATTATTAAACAACCTATTGGCTTGTACCCTATCGAGCCCTGTTCGAAATTAATAACAAAATATTCATCAACGTACATTACAAACTTCAACTAATATTCCCACCCTCTTCTTATTTTGATTATAAATGTTATATGTATACCCAACCCAGCATGTACCAAATAAAAAATCTGGCGTCATTTTTTCAAATCGAACTCTGTAATTTTAACAATTAATTGATGTCTTATACTCTTTTCGGCGAACCCTTAAAAAACTAATCCCGCCACAGTGTCAGACAGATACCGATCCAACCTTACCGATTTCACCGAGCTGCTTTAATCTGCTGCTTGAGTAGAAAAACGCGGCGAATTTTAATATTTGTGCGCATCATCAGTGCAACATTAATGTTTCAAGTTTTTTTTTAAGTTTTTCCGGTGGCTACGTAGCAACAAATCATATTAATTATTAAATCGCTATATCTTCATCCGGCCGTGTTTTGTGGCGGAAAATTTTTCTAGAGGAGATAACAAAGATCTTTATTCAACTCGGACATGTAGGATTTGACCGTTAGATCGGTATAGATCTGCCCGTTATTAAATAAGATAGCTTAAACTTCTACACCGTTGGTTTTAAAGCATAGCACTATTCTTCTCTAGGATTTAGAGTAAAGCAGTGTAGTGGGTTGTAAGTCTATAGACATCGATGTTAATGAATTACACTGTATCTACAGTGTGATCGATAACCAGCTTCTTTGAGTTATCTGATTTGTTATTAGTAGATACAGCTTGTTTTGTTTACTTAGCGTCTGCAGTTGTACTTGGGTGGTGCACATGTTGGTTCGGTTCAAGGTCATCAGATTGTGTTGATATCATAATCAGTTTGATCATCAACAATAATCTAGGGGTAACATGACAGAGACCTATTACATAGGTGGATTATATCTTGTTCTACACCCCCTCTTATTTCATAAAGCTCAAATTTGACGTCCCATAAATATATATTGCAAATCGATTATTATTAATTAATTGTATAGAATGTTCTATCCATGGATGTATAATAATATTATAATATATATGTATACTATGTCAAACCTCAAATTAGTTTTCAGAAACGTGCTAACTCAGAAATATGCATGTTAGAACATTATGAAATTTAGATTTGATCATACATATGTAGTTTTTGTCGAATACAGCGCTGTTATGGATTTATAGCTAAGTGCACATGTAGAAGCAATAATAGCATGCTTTTATATATTAGATGTATATACAAATGTAAGTGCTTGAAATGTTTCAAAATCTTCTCAAAGACTTGATCAAGTACCACGAAGTCATTTGTCAGAAGTCATCAAGAATCATCACAATCTAATCAAGCTACAGTATGTAGAATCTAATCAGTGTAGGTTCCATAAATTTGTTCAAGCCACACAACGTGTTTGAATTTTCAAGAATCTGTGGAATACCATTTTTCAATCAGTTCAATATATCCATAGTATACCCACAGCTCTAACATTAACCCTAGAATTTCCAAAAGCTTTGAACTATCCACAGCTGAAAAAAAACGAGTGAAGAAAAGTGGGATTGTATAATGGTTCGATTAATGACACCACTTTATCCAATCAAAAATTTATCCGTGGGCGCAAGAATTCTGTTATCACTAGAACAGTGCGTACGATTATTCACACGTAAACTTTTATGAGGCACGCGCTTATCGACGCATCATTTTTAAAGGATTCTTGCCATTCATGCATCCATCGGCTTCCTGAATGCCATCAAGCATCAAATATCCTTATTTTATTATTTGCACAATTTAATCCACCAATCTTATTTCAATGATTAGAATCTATCGCGTAGTTGCAAAATTTTCTCATTATAATACTTAGCCAGGTGGCATCTACAAATTGTACGGGTTAACTAACACTTATATGTAGATCATCACCATTACTGGTACTGCTAGTAACTGTGGCATCCTCATAATCATCCATAAATTAAGCATGATTTGATTCACGTTCAACGGTTCATACGGCCAGCTGGCCTTTAACTATGAATCTTCTTGCACGGATTAACTTTATCTGTACATTTTTTTACCAGTTGTTTACGCCATCATTCTTTAAAAATAGCTTTTTAAGCATTAATTAGCAAACTATAGATAGCTAGAAGGCTTGAGTAAAAGTTCGGGTAATTGCGCGCCCCCTCTTTTTTTCTGACTTGAATCAACTTTACCAAACAAACAAAGCCAGTTTTTCCATATTTTGGTATCTAAAGAATAGACTTTTTCCGTACACTAAATTGGACTCTAATTTAAAGTAAATAAATAAACATCTTGATTAGCAAACATAGAGAAAAAAAGTTGGAATTTTTGAATTATAAATATAAAAAGGCAAAATGATATTTCGATTCTGATTATAATTTGCAAACTGATCAAGGTTTATAAGGCTGAGAATGTTAATCCTATTTTTAAATTAATTTGGATTATTGGTAAATAATAATTAAATAAATAAATAAAAAAACTAATGCACTGAAAATTCTTGTTTTATATCATGCCACTCAGTTGTGGCTAGAGCTTAAATTTTTAATGTTTTTTTTATAATAGGTATTCCCCCGTTATAGTCTATATTTTGTATCTTTAAGATCGAAAGGGCATCTCGATGACTCTAAATTCTATAGTATACGACTGGGTCTAACTTAGTGATCGTTGGAATCACCAGATACACATCTGTGATCAAGATCCTATTCCTCAATAAATCAAGCTCTAGTGGTAGTGATTGTATCAATTACGAATGGGCTATGATGATGTATCATGACTACCTGAGCCATTATTAACTTTCGGTGCATTTTTTCCTCGAGGAGGCAAAAATATTTTTTCTCTCGCCTTTTTTAATTTAGATTGCGCGGAATAAAAAAAACAAAAAAACTTTTAATACCAATTGTTGTGCAACTTATCAAAGCTATTTAATAACCAATTAGTATCTAAATTAATGAATTCATAGACTTCTTTTAAGTTTGCATTACTTTAGTATACAAGTCTACTATTTAATGCATATAATGTATCAGCATACCAATCTTTCAATCTCATCAGTGCCTTAATCATTTGTACTAAATTTTTTTTTCCCTCAACTAACAACCCACTTGAGTCCCTCTAAGCATTACGGATATGAAGGAATATGATCACCTTATTATTCTCCTTCGTATCTATAGAATCAATGCTATCACAGCTGAATAAAAAGGGTTGAAAAAAAAAGGTGTTTTCAATCACTAAAAGGATAGAAAAGTCTCACATTAAAATGTTTTAAAATCTACAACTGCAACATACCATTAAACGGTACAAAAAAGCCACTCACGCACCCAGCTAAAAAACAAAAAAAAATCTGTTTTTTCTCAACAAAAAAAAAATCTAATTAAAAAAATACACCACAAGGAGCTACCATTCTTATACAGAAAAAATTATCCTACGGATACTAAAACAAAGGGTTCTTTGGATTCTATATAGTGCTTATAATAGCAAAATTGACAGATTAGAAGAATCACACTACTTTTTTGAAGTAATAAAAAAACTACGTAACTTAAATTTTTTTTTCTCTGATGGATTAAAAAAAAAAAAAAAAAAATACTCACGCATCATGCATATCGATCTCAATTTTATTTTAAATTTTTTTTTTTCAAATTTATAACAATACATCTTGATACCCGCGACAAAGGAAAACTTTTTTTTTTTTTTTTTTTTTTTTCCTTCTCCTTTTTTCTTCTTTTTTTTAAATCATTAAGGTACTAAACACCACAGTATAAACGTAATTAACAATGATCTATTCAAGTGATTCTCCAACCTCAAATTTACAATGGTTATCAACATTAGATTGTGATGCTGTCATTCAAGGTGGTGGTATTCGACGAAGTTCAATTATTGGTACCATTGGTCCAAAATCAAACTCTGTTGAAGTTATGACCAAATTAAGAAAAGCAGGTTTAAATATTGTTCGAATGAATTTCAGTCATGGTGAATATTCATACCATCAATCTGTTATTGATAATGCTCGACAATCTGCTAAAGAATACCCAGGTGTTTTGGCAATTGCTTTGGATACCAAAGGTCCAGAAATTCGAACTGGTACTACTGTTGATGGTGTTGATTATGATATTAAGGCAGGTGAAGAAATGATTATTACTACTGATGATCAATATGCTAAAAAATGTGATAATAAAATCATGTTTGTTGATTATAAAAATATTACCAAAGTTATTGAAAAGGGTAAAACTATTTATGTTGATGATGGTATTTTACAATTCACTGTTAAAGAAGTTGTTGATGATAAAACTTTAAAAGTTGTAGCATTTAATAATGGTAAGATTTCAAGTCATAAAGGTGTTAATTTACCAAATACTGATGTTGATTTACCAGCTTTGAGTGAAAAAGATAAATCTGATTTACAATTTGGTGTTAAAAATAAAGTTGATATGGTTTTTGCATCATTTATTCGAACTGGTAATGATGTAAGAGAAATTCGAAAAGTTTTGGGTGAAGAAGGTAAAAATATTCAAATTATTTCAAAAATTGAAAATCAACAAGGGGTTAACAATTTTGATGAAATTTTGAAAGAAACTGATGGTGTTATGGTTGCAAGAGGTGATTTGGGTATTGAAATTCCAGCACCAAAAGTTTTTGTTGTTCAAAAACAATTAATTGCTAAATGTAATTTAGCTGGTAAACCAGTTATTTGTGCAACTCAAATGTTAGAATCAATGACTTATAATCCAAGAGCCACTAGAGCTGAAATTAATGATGTTGGTAATTCTTGTAGTGATGGTGCTGATTGTGTTATGTTGTCTGGTGAAACTGCTAAAGGTAATTATCCAGTTGAAGCTGTTTCAACTATGAGAGATACTGTTATGGTTGCTGAAAAAGCAATTGCTTATCAACCATTATTTAATGAAATTCGAGCTTTGGCTCCAAGACCAACTGAAACTGGTGAAACTGTTGCAATTTCTGCCGTTTCTGCTTCATTTGAACAACAAGCAAAAGCTATTATTGTTTTGAGTACTTCAGGTACTACCGCAAGATTAGTTGCCAAATATAGACCTCAATGTCCAATTTATATGGTTACTAGAAATGCAGCTGCTGCAAGATTCTCTTTATTATATAGAGGTGTTTTACCATATATTTATGATAAAGAAAAACCAAACAGTTCAGAAGAATGGCAAGATGATGTTGAAGACCGATTACAATGGGGTATGAAACAAGCTGAATCTGAAGGTATTTTGAAAAAGGGTGATCCAATTGTTGTTATTCAAGGTTGGACCGGTGGTTTAGGTCACTCTAATACCATGAGAATCTTACAATACAAGTAATTGTATTAATACCATATGGTTTGTAAATTTTTGCGCTTATAAATTATTTTTTATTTAATTCTAATCTATTTATGATATATTCAATGTTTTCTCTCTCTATTAATTATTTTGTAGGTTTAGACTTGGGTTTTTGTATGGTTGCTATGAATGGCAAAATAATTCCGTTGAATGGTCCTTGTTTATTTATATCTAAAATAAAATATGCCCTCAGAATTCAGCCGCGTGAGTGCTTATGTAAACTCAAGGTTTTTGAAAAATTTAAATTTGCAACCTAAAGATCGGAGAAGTGGCCACTTCATTTTTCCTGCGGGTGATTTTATTAATTACTGTATTAAAAATACGATCGAGTTGATGATAAGCCTCAATTTTAACATCAAAAAAGCCACATTTTTGTATTCTACAGTATTATTTAATTTTGCAAAGATTATATCCATATCGTCATGAATGTACCACTGTTGGAGGATATGCTAGAGAATATAATTGGAGTGTAAACGTTGGCCATAGAAGAGAACTTATTAATGCCATTTATAAATTAATTTGAAGTAAAAACCTTTCAAGTTAGATTTTAAAACCAATAACATCTTTGAGTCGTGTAATTGCGCATGTTGTTGTTATCAGCTACCATAACAGTAAAACAGCAATTGATAATAATGTTATAATATTGTATAGTTGAAAGATTAAGTTTATAATAAACAACCAGACTACCAATATGATTATGTGTTGATACATCTCCCTGTTGGTATTATCCTTTGGGTTTGGTAGATTGGGTTTACGGATTATAAAAGCTTTAGTTAATTATTCTACTTTGACTTGCGGCCTAGCTAGCATATATATACTCTATAGCAAAATTGACAGATTAGAGGAACCACACTATAGTATATATATACTTTTTCGAACAAGACTTTAAGAAAACTACTTAACCTAATTTTTTCTTTTCTCTGCATCCATGTGATGGACTAAAAAAATATACTCACGCATGATATTAATATTATTATAATTGCAATTGAGCATTCATCCAGTATAGTAAAACATATTTTTTACAAAAACACTTGATATATTTGAGCATGTACTGCAGTGTTTAGCAGCTAAATATTTCTAGAATCAGGATTCTGGTAACGTTAAATTGGTATGAAGGCTAAAAATAATCCTAATTTATACCTATCGTATTTAATGTGTATCTATCGTGTATAATAAATAATGTATAGATGTATCCATTGGACATGGTTTAATTAATATCCAGCTTTCCAAAAAGCTTGCAACTTTCTATAATTATACATGTGATTAATAAGTAGCAGCAGTACTTTATATGCATATAATACTGATCGATGTCGAACCTTGATCCAATTTTTTTATGTAATTATATAATAATCATTTTTTTCTTCTTATAATCAAATCAATTGATCAATAAGAGGCCAATACTGAAATTTTTTTTTTTTTTTTCATCATTAAAATATGCACAAACAGGATTAACCAATAGATCTGGCTTATCTAATCAGATCTTTTTAATTTTTTGCCACGATGCGGCGTGTATGCACTTGTGCATGCCTTAAGCGCGCGCTTCTTCCTAATTAACGCACATAAAAACCTTTCCACATCACTGAAAAAAAAAACCTCCCAATATATTAGGCCCAAGATCCATTGATAACGATATTTCCATAAATTTCCATCATCATTTGAAATTTTCCATTCAAGTACCACACAAACCATAATAGTAAAAACAAAAAATGGGTAAATCAAAAGGAGGAGAAAACACTAAAAAAGTAGCCGGGAATGCCAAAAAACAAGCAGCAGCTGATGAGAAAAAACGACAAGAACAAGCAAAATTAGACGCACTTGAAGATGAAAAATGGTCTCAAGGAGCAAAAAATGGTAAAAATAAAAAAGAATTAGAAGCTGAAAAAAAGGCTGAATTGGCAAGAAAAAAGGCAGAAAGAGATGCTCAATTAGCTGAAGAAGAAGCAAGTTTACCAGCTAAAGGATCAAATAAAGGTAGAGGAGCGGCTAAAGTTGCAAATAGACGACAAGGGAAAATTGATGATTTTATTAATAATGATAAAGATACCGTTCAATTAAGTGCATCAAATATTGATGATGCTATTGATGCATTGGATATTTCTACTGGTAAAAGTACAACTGATAAAGAAATTGAAAGACATCCTGAAAGACGAGTTAAAGCGGCTTATGCAGCATTTGAAGAAAGAAGATTACCAGAATTGAAAAAGGAACAACCTGGTATGAGATTAAATCAATATAAAGAATTATGTTGGAAAGAATTTCAAAAGAGTCCTGAAAATCCTTTCAATCAAGTTAACAATGTTTCTTATAATGCTACTAAAGATGATGTTCAACAACATAAGAAAAATATCAAAAAGGGTAAAGAAATTCGATTGGGTATTTAAAAAAGAAATATATATATATCCTGCTTATACAGTATATCTACCAACTGGTTGAATACCAGTTTCTGATTTAATAGCTTCAATAGCATGTTGTTTTAATTCTTCAAATGCACTTCGAACTGAATCTTTTGATTCACCTTCAATTAATAAATATAATTTTGGTTCATCATTTGGACCTGGCTGTTTCCCATCTTTATAATATAACCCTTTAGCAGTGATATTGACTCCGAATTCTTGACTAATAGTTGCCAATAATGCACCATTATTAGTTTTCCATCTTGCTTCTTGTGGTAAATTATTAATTGTTAATCTAGTATGGCATCCACTATCATTATTAATAACATGACCACGTTTATGATCAAATAATTTACCTTGTAAAATTTCTGGTTCATTTTCAATTTCATATTTTTCTAATATTGATATTTCAACATCATTATTATTATTAGAATCTTCACCATCATTATCTTCTACTTTATCATTTTGTTCATAATTATTCATTTCTTTCTTTCTTTTTTCATCCATTTTATCTAATCCATGACCTTTATATCCAATTCTACTATAATGAGCTTTACCAAGTTTAATTTTATTTGTAAAATTGTTGGCCATTTCTTGAACATCACCAGGTATTGCAGCCTTTGATGCAGTCATAGCTTTAACAACATCATAAGCTTGACGTTCCTGTTCTTTTGTTAAAAATGTATAACATGTCCCAATATTACCAGCTCGACCAGTTCTACCAGCTCGATGAACATAATCTTCCAAATGATCTGGTGCATCAAAACTTATAACCATTTTTAAATTCATTACATCTAATCCTCTTGCTGCAACAGATGTTGCAACTAATACGGAAATTTCACCTGATTTGATTTTACTAATTGCATGTTCACGATCTTCTTGATCCCTTCCAGCATGAATACAATCAACTTCATACCCCAACTCTTGTAACCTTAACATTACACTATTAACAGTGTCTTGAGTATTACCAAAAATTAACGCTTTTGCATTAACATCACCATTTAATAACCCACCTAATAATTCCAAAGTTCGATCAAATTTACCATCTTTATTTTCATGTAATTCAACAATTTGTGTCACCTCTGGTGCCACCATTGATCTTTTACCAACTTGAATCTCAATAGGTTTATTTAATATTTTTTTAGCTAAATTAACCATAGATTTTGGAAAAGTTGCACTAAACATTACTGTTTGTCTATCTGGACGAATATTTCTTACAATTTTTGTAATTTGAGGTTCAAATCCCATATCAAACATTCTATCAGCTTCATCTAATACTAAATAGCTAACCCTTTGCAAATTTGTAACTCTACCAGAATTCGCAACTAATAATTCAATCATTCTACCTGGTGTACAAATAACAATTTCTGCACCTCTTTTCAATGAACCAATTTGATCAGATAATGATTCACCTCCACATACACATAAACTTCTAATACCCAAAGGTTTTGCAAATTTTAAACATTCTTCATAAATTTGTCTTGCTAATTCTCTTGTAGGTGTTATTATTAAAGAAATTGGACCCTCACTTTTTTTAAGAGGTCGTTGATCTTTAACATGTCGTAACATTGGTAATAAAAATGCCAAAGTTTTACCACTACCTGTTTTGGCAATCCCAACTATATCTCTACCATCTAAAATCGCAGGGATTGTTTGTGATTGAATACTTGTTGGTTTATTATATTCCAAATCATCAGTAATAATGTTCATAACTTTTGATGGAATACCGAATTGTCCCCATTTTAAAACTGGTTTAGGACAATTTTTCCCATGAACTTTGATACCATCTAATTCTAATCTTATTAAATCAACTTCTTTATCACTTAAATTTTTAACCTCTTCAGGCTCAATATAAAATTTTTTATTAAATGGTTCATAATTAATTTTTGAATGATCAACTGCCGCTAAATCTTTATGTTTCTTTTTTTCATAATTGGCTAATGCACTACTTAGATCATTTTTATTCTCATCTTGTTTATTATAATTGTTTTCATCAAATTCATCATCCATTACTAATTCGGTTGTTGTACTTTGATCATCTACTTTATAATCTACGTTATAATCTATCTTTTTCATATAATCATCCAAATCATCATCTTCATTATTCTTATTTTTAAAAAACCTGTTATTGTTAGTTTCTTCATAATAATCATCCAAATCATTTAAACTAGGTAACTTGCGTCGTTTTGTATCATTTTCATCATCACTATCACCATCAAATACTAATCCTATTATTTGTTAGTTGATACTTTATTAATAATACTTACGTTTCTTACCAAAAACTCCTTTTGGCTTTGGTTTCGAGTGCGTGTCATTAGTTGTGTTATTACTACTACTACCATTCACCCCACCATCACTCTTTGAAGTATCAGTGGTTATGGTATTATTGGTATTACTGGTATTACTGGGGAGAGGTGAGTTGGTACCTTCTCGTTCTTGTTGTTTTTTTTTAGACCATTTCTTGATCCTTTCTAATTTCAGTCGTTTAGCTTCTGCCGCATCTTCAACCATTATATTATCACGTCGTAGAACTTCTTACCAAGAAAAAAACAGTCTAGGTTGTGAATAGTCAAAAATAGTAATGTGTCGTATAGTTTGGTAGTATGGGTGCGCTTGAGAAATGGCTGTGGGTGGGTGGGTGCAACGGAATTTTTTTGTGGTATGGGTAGCGTGAAACATTGGGATCAAAAATTTTCAACTACATTTAATTGTAGTAGGATTTGATATAGCTCAAGGTGGTAATTATTAAGGGCGCGTTGCAAACGTGGTTAGCCACGTTGAAACTGCATAAAATTAAAATTTGGAAACCCGGGAAACCGAAGATCCAAGCTTTTTTTTATAAAAAAAAAAAACTTAAAAATGAATACCAAGTTGCTTGAATAAAGAAAAGAAGATTTACTTGGAATGCTATAGAGTGCTATTTTGATACATTATTTACATGTATATGTATAAATAGTTCTAGTTTGAATGATTTGCTGCTGCGGCCATGAAAAAACCCCCGGTTGACGTCGACCTTTTTGGTTTATATTTAGTAACTTCACTAGCATAGCCAAGTTCGAGTATATGCAACGTAAGCTTGACAAAATCTGAGGTCCTTTAATCCATAAAGGTTTTTACCCCGTATACGTGTCACAAAAATATAATTACAAGTGCTTCTAAATTTTTGAACGTTTAAATCCGTCAGTTTATCCACTACGATTTAATTTGGTTTAATCACCAATAAGTATCAAATAATGAAATACCCCCAAAGAGCGCTACTATTATAGCAACACATCGGTATTTAGCTTTAAAGTTGTACTCGGAACTGAATGGAACCCGTTGTTCTCCATCTATAAATCTCACACACGCAAATATAAGTTTAAAGGTATCGGACTAATCCTTACCGCTTTATAAGAAAGCTGATAATATACCATGTGCACCCATCTCACTATTGCCAACACCTAAGAAAACTACAAGATCTCTAGATTTGAAAAAGTACGTACTACAGCTGGCCTGAATCAGCTGCGCATTATAAGTTTAGAGCGCTTTAATATACACGGCTATAGTACCGAGTATTATAAATTACGTACTGTGCTTGGAAAAAGGAGATAACCTTATCAAAACCGTTTTTGTGTCACAAAATTTTCATTTCAACCAGTTGATCATGCACAAATCATGCGGTCGGTATTAGCGGTGCTAAGCCGCACCGAGTCACCCGCTTAGTTAATTAAGCTTCGAGGAGAAAAGGGGAAAAAAAAAAAAATTGGTATGGTATTTGATAATGTTTAAAGTTATTAGAGCCGGTTCTTTTTAGTGTTTTAGATAAAAAAAATTATCGTTTGAGAATCGAAAAAGACTAAATTTTTTTTTTTTTCTTTTTTGGGTTTTGAATTCTAGTTAGTGATTCTCCTGAATTTGTCTTCTTGACATATAGTTGGTTTTTTGGAAATTATTTAATATATTGCTATTATAGTGTTGACGGAAGAAGAAATAATTTTTTATCGATTATTAAAAGCATAGATTGGAAAATTTGATAAATTACAATATAGAGGTGTTGGAAAGTTCTTTTATAAAGCATAGTCTACAAATTGAACGTCATCACCAAAACTCAAACGTCAGCACAAATTGTGCATTAAAACATATTAATATAAAAATTACTACAATATCTTCTTATTAGAAGAATAGATTGGTTATAGAAAGAAGAAGGAACCTACCTAATTAGAATATTTTCAACAAATAACAACTACCAGAATGGCATATTTTGAAAACTTACCATTAGAATTAAAACGAATAATCTGGTTACATCTCCTCAACCCAACATGTTCAACTTTCCCACCATCTTTTGACTATACTCCATCAAACCCTCATAAATATTTATTAGTCAACTCATTATGGTTTTCAGAAATAGTACCTCATTTGTATCAATCCGAATCAAAAGTTTTCAAACTACTAACCAATTTATTACACCATCACAAACTAACTAATACCCCAATCTCCTCTGACTATATTTTGAGAATAAATTATTATTATACTTCATGGTTTAATGTTCTGGCTTATAATATCCATCCCTTGTCAAAATTCCAACCATTATTCTCAAAAGGGTTAAAATTTTGCTCAAAAAATGCATCTTTAATGTCATTCAAATACGCTAATGAGTTTATTGATACTATTGCATCGACTGGGTTATTGTATATTGAACAAGGATTGGATCCAATATGCCCTGATCGGGCCCAGAAAGCATTATACAAGGCTATTAAGTTGCAAAACCAAAGTGAGGTGAAAAAGTTATCTATTTGCATGGAAGGAGCAACTTTTAATTCATTAGATGATTCAGTATTGGAACGATTAGATTTAGATACTTTGGAATTAAAATTTGGTGATGTTATGGTTGAGAAATTTGGATTATTAAAAGGATTCAAAACTTTGAAGTTAAAGATTGTTGATGGTACGGGTATTACTGGGATGAATTTTTCAATGGTTGAAGAGTTATGTCTAGATAATTCATTTATTAATCCTACTATCACTACAACCATGAATAGGTTGAAAGTATTAGAGTTGAAAGAAATGGGGGTAACTCAAGTTATTGAAGTATTAAAGAATTTAAGTAGTAAAAGATTAGAAAGTTTGGTTATAAGTTTACCAGATGATGATGAAGATTACGATTATGAGCTGAATCCATCATTGAAATATGATTTATCAAATGCAATCAATAAAATTATATCAATATCACCATTGAAACATTTGGAAATCAATTCATGTTTATACAATAATACCATGTTATTTTATTCCAACTTGAAAAATATTGAAGTATTGCATGTACCATACACCGTTACCACTTGTGATTTTACTAACATTTTATTACTACTCGATTCCAATTGTATCAATTTGGATGAATTCAATTTCTCTATATTAGAAGTTAGATACAATGAGCTTCAATTAAATGTTGATTTTAAAAGAATTAGAGAATATCTAGAAAGTAAAGGGAAACAACGATTATTTGATAATGACGATATTAAGAAAGAAGTTAAAGTACAATTAGTTACTACTAAACTTTATGGGTATGATCTGTATTTATATGATGAAAGAGACGAAAATGAACATGTTAGTAAAGAAGATATCGAGATGTTGGGGGTAGAGTTTTATAATTTAAATGATTGGAAGTTGGGTAAAATGAATTTATGTTGTGGGGATTGTGGGATGCATGTTCTGGAGTGTTTAAAAGGCGATGATGATTTTAATAATGATGAGTGGGATGAAGAAGTAGGTGAGTTGGATGTACAAAGTGAATTGGTGGAAAATGATCAAGAGGAGAAGGTTGTAGGATATTTGTATGATTTATCGTTGAATAGTACTGCTACTTTTTGAAGTAAGCTTTGTATATATAGCGTTTATGTAATATAGTTATTTATAGATTTTTGTTTATTATATTTTATATTTTCATGTACATACTCTTATATCCACTTGATATTATACAGTATTAGTAGTGAAAACAATATTATCTAAAGGTAGTATATTTAAAAATATAATTATAATAAAAAATACAGTATATAAGTCGTGACAGCATTCTTTAAAGATCGTATATTAAAAAGATGATTATAATAAAAAATATAATGTAAAGTAGTAAAGACAATATTCTTTAAAGATAGTATATTAAAAAGATAATTATAATAAAAAATTATATAGAATTGGTCCTATATTTTTATTAATCAAAATCCATTAACCCATAAATATCGCCACCACAATAAAAAATAATAAATTAATAATAAGAAAATATCAAATATACATGTTGTACTAATGTAAAAAATTATCTAAAATAGTAGAATTAAAAAAAAAAGACATATAAAAGAAAAAGTATAAATACCGAATAATAAAAGTAGTAATAAAATACTTCAAGATTACTATGACCAGTGACCGGTAATAGCAAAGCTTGACACAATCTTGAAAGCTGGGGTATCAAAAAAATGAGGCTCAACTCAAAATACTGTTCGCTTCTGATCATGAATTTCCTTAAAAAAAAAAAAAAAAAAAAAAAAAAAGGGCAATAAATCATTATTTCAGATATATGAATTAGCCAATAAACTACAAATAATTTATAATATTACAACTGTCCACTGTGATTTTGATTAAAATCTGTTTGATTTAAATTGCAAAGTGTGGACCTTTGAAGGTTGGTTCAAATAATTGATATATTATATCGCTATAATTAGAAATATTATTGTAATAAAGACAACAATTTCATCTAATATGTAAAAATTGCAACATGTGAAGATACATTATGTGTAAAGTTGTAAAAGCAATTTGGCAGGTATAATTGTTGTCCATTGAAAATTTATGAATGGTTGTTGGAGTTTAAATCCTGAACTGTTTAAATTCTTCAGAGAGAAGGGAGCCCTAATACCATGGTAGATATTGCGGTTTATTAGTTGTCAAAGAGATGGTACAAGTATACATGAATGAAGTTTTTTTTTTAAGTGGAGTGGTTAAAATCTTATATACTTTGAATGTTACTTATACTTGGAGGTTCTTCTAGATCACCTCGATCAGTTCATATAGCTGAAATAGATCCATTTTTGAAAAAAATACGCAAATTACTTAGGATGGAATATTTGGACTTTGCATGAAAGTTTATATAATAGTGTGATACTGATGTCACAACGGGGAAAAGGGTTTTTTTTTTTTTTTTTTTTTTTTTTTTTTTATAAAAATATATATAAATTAAAAAAAAATAATGTTAAATAATATATAGTAATA
>JAKTSB010000326.1:0-21737 GCA_030579975.1 Blastobotrys buckinghamii (nom. inval.)
TTGAGTTGAACCAGATTATATTGTGTAAGCATCTCACAAATCTCTTACATCAACATACCCCTTGCTTATATTAATCGATCTGTCGAATTGAGGATAAATCAGTGAGAATTCAGCTGATGCTTTGCATGCATGCTTAAAAGATTAAAAAAGAGTCCTTCAATATATATATATATATATATATATGTATACCATGTATAACCTATAAGAATCACACACAAAATATTATATGACGTCTTGTTACTTATTAAAACCTGTAGCTAACTATAGTTCAATTGGGCCGTAATTCTCAAAAGCAAGATACTTTTTAGATTACGACGCGACAATTGTAGCTAATCTATTATGCCCATTAATGAATATTATTCTTGAAAATGGCAACTGATGGTTCTATGCTGGACCTAAAGTTTGTGCAACAGTAGAGTTGTCCCATATACATATAACCTTCAAAAATAATTATTACCATTCATCTGTGATGATCAGTTAAGCATTTAAATTATTGTCAGTCCACCCGTAAGCGTACTAATCGTAAGCGTACTAATTGCAATATGTTTTGATCAGCACGCCCCGTGAAATTTCGAGGCACTGTAAAAAAACATTTCAAACTACACACACACACATATATATATCTAACCAATTCTAGGGCCTTTTGCATGCTTTTTTATAGACATCAATTGTAAAGTGGATTTATTTATTGATGATAATCTAGAAGATCTACCGGTAGATGAGATGCGATGTAAACTACCACTACCACAGTTGTACTGCCGTACCTGTAGTTACTGTTCTATATAGAGATGAGATGCGATTTACAATCAACCTAGACTATAGCGCTATAGCGCTATGCAAAGAACGTATACCTCAATATTTTTACGTACGTATACCATCAAGCAATATATATTTATATGACTAGATCCATCTACTAGTTTCGAAACTAGTTATTAATTAGTTTTAGCTTATTGAAACTACTATATATATATCAAGGTGTACAACTAAACTTTTATCAAGGTGTACAACTAAACTTTTATCAAGGTGTACAACTAAACTTTTATCCAGGTGTATAGCTAAAGTATAGCTGTAACATATATGTATAAAATCTTTGCAAGTATGGCCCTAATTAGTTAGCTAGCTTTGGTACCGTCTAAAGATTATACTCATGCAGCACCAGCCATATGGATGCTTGTATCATTAGGTTAGGTGCAGTCTTTTGCACTATATATTTCACCAGCTGTCCAGCTGTCTTGGGGATTTATTCAAAATTAAATTTAGACCGATTAACATCCACTTTGACCGTTAGCCTGATACTTCACTTAAACTATTCAAGCTCCCCTGTAATGCTTGCTACAATAAAACCAGCTAATATCTAGATCCATATGCCATAACCCATCAAAGAACAGGTTACCTCAATCAAAAAAATACTTATGCCAAAACTGATAGGCTATTAAATGGATAGAACTCAGAAAGAAATTTAGAATTAGTTTGAATAATTCATGCATTGATAAATCAAAAACTGACAAAATCCGATCCTTCACGGATGCATGCATGGATCTATGGTATAGTATTACCATGGTAACTATAATGTGGTTGTAATTTGCGTGCAGCTTGTGCATGTGTTCCACTTAAATTTGAAATATCATCATGGCAACTATAGTATACTGTGGTAACAATAATTAAGTCTGCGAAGTAACGTTCTTCATATTTGCAACTGTACACGGCGGTATACATGCATCCATGGCCAATTGAGGGACCCAACTTCTAATTTTAGACCGCAACATTATATTTGCATATATCAACCTTCATATTAATTTTTATTATAATATAGTTAGCCACGTTCCAATTGAGGATTACATCAACATTAAGCATCCATTTTCCCGCACAGATGCCAGAGAAACCTCAATATACTATAGAGTACTCTTCTTAAAGTTACAAATCCGGCCTATATATATATATATATATGTAGTTATAATATATACATGTATAGTGAATCACCGTTTCATACATGATTGCGATGTTTAGTTATTGAAAATTTAAGTTAAATTCTAAATAGGGATTGCCATGGTTAAACAATTGATTGATTAAAGTGCGTATACCGCGTACTATTTTGGGATCCCGAATCGAATTTTTAGGTCTACAATATGTCGATGGTGCATTTCTAAAGCTAAAAATGGGGTTAAGGGGGAGGTGTGGAATTGGAGACCATAGTTCTATCGCATAGATTGCCCTAATTTACACGTGGTGGTCATACCTAGGCTGTCATTATAGCCACGATCCTACCCCTTGGTACAGCTTAGTGCAGTCTGCACAACGACCAGATTTATTGACTATCCATAGTTTACATATATTGTCCAAGGCAATCTATGATAATCTTTATATTCCATTTAGATAAGATAGCTATCAACAGTATACACATCCACCTATACATATGGATTCATCACTTAACATTAAACTGTTGTGTATGTATATACACACACCAGTGCTTCTAATTTTCAATTATTATGTAACAAAATGAGATCAGTCACTTAACGTAATCTATCATTGCGCTAACCCAGCCTATCATATATTTTTTAACAACTTATTTACTCCTTAATTACCAGTCTGAAAAATCAACTACCTGCAGTATTAAATAAGAAAATCCATATCTCAATTCAATTAAGATGATATGGACATAATCGCCTTCGATAATCTCTCATATTGCACTATATAGCATATATATATATTATAAGTATTGTTTAAAAACCACATTCGATTGGCTTTTTAGATTTAACCCTTTCTACCATAAGAAAAATATAAGAGGTAGGACATATTCGTCGTCAGCGCTCCACCAAACATTTTTTTTTTGGTTATGCCCCTCTTAAGCATTACTAACGCTACCCCTGAATTTATTTTTCTCACCTCCTCAAAAAAGATCATCCCCACCGCAATACAACTATTTACGCTATAATTTAGTGTTACCAAAACCCAGGGAGGAAAACAAGCGTTACAGTGGATTTGAGCTGTAAATTATAGCTCATAAGTTAGTATTATTTCTAGAATCATACTAAAAAACAAATGAGTGGTAAACCCTCCCTCATCATTATCTTAAGCTAGACTATATAACTACTCAATTGATTAATGCAATTAGATAGACTTCTGGTCCCAGCAGTAGCAAAGGCTCGCCCTCATACCCGCAGCGCCTATCAGTACCCGATATTTTTAATTAATTTACTACAGACTGTTTTAATTATTAGAATATTCCAGCAGACATTATTAAATACTACAGTAATAATAATATATTTTGGATTTTGTCTGCCCCTAGGAATTAGAAATTATCATTAGTTAATTGCAATATTAATTTTTTTTTTCTTTTTCATTATCACTTTTTTGTTTCTCTATCTTCAACATTAGAGTACTCGCAGCTTTGATAATTGAGATTCATAATTCACAACAAACGACCTTGGAATACTCAAAAATTCGACCAGTTCACTTCCTGATATCTTACAGTTTAAATTTACATTTTGAAGCTTCAGCGTTTATAAAATCTCGGGTGTTTCAGTGGGATATTAAACATTGACAGGGATTAGCAAGTACAGCTTAAGCGCTTCGACAACCTAAGATCGAGAATTTTTTTCTAGTATACAGTATTGCTAAATCACGATACTATTTAGTTATTTTGAAGTAAGTAACGAAGGATTTGAGAATGAGGAGATCATCTTAATAAAAGAATTAATACTAACAAGTTTTGGATAGGTTTATCTTGTGTTCTTATTGTTATCACATTTCTACGACAGGTGGTAATATTTATTCTAATCGAAAATATCAAGGAGCCTTTCAAAGAAGATTATAACGTTGTACATTTATTATTCAGATTATAAAGCGACAAGATCTATTACAAAACACTTTGAAATTTTTAAACACAACTTTTTAACCAACATTATAATACTATACGGTTCAATTTTTCAGATAATTTTTAATTTTTTGTGGTTGGTCACCTAGGGAATCAAAATTATTCTTCGCCAATCACTTACTTTGTATAAGCAGCTCTACACGTTGAACCTAAATCAACCTCCCTTCTTTTATCTTTAAGCACACAATTATTATTATTTTGACAGAAAAAAGTACCACGTTGTTTTCCAAAGACATAACATTCTTATTTATCAACTACGAAATTGATTTGAAGTATAATACAAGTTTTATTGGAGAATCAAATAGTTTCAACTTTAAATTATTGGACATTCTTTATTTAAGCTTAATAAGATCTCATCTTACTATATATCTGACACTTCACCAGATTCTTTAAAGATTCAACAACGCATCAACAAGTTAATTTAAAGTTATATACCGATATCTAAGACAGAAAAGTTTGGACAAAGTTCTATAGCTGGCAACTTTTCGAACATCTTAAGAATCAAAACAAACACGCTTGGATAATTATATTAATGACAGCACTGTCAATTTTTGATTGTTTGCATTCATTAAAATAGCTATTATTATCCATTTATTATATCAATCATTTCACGCCCTTAATAACCTTCTCGATCATTATAGACTACCAATTTTTATTACTTCCAGGCTCCGGCGTGTTCACAAAAAAGATTATCACTACTTTATCCTAAATTTAGTCAACCACTGCTACCAGTTTATTTTGTTTTCTTTTTTAAATGCACCAACACCAAAAAAAACTTGTTAACCAGCCAACAACAAAAAAAAGTGAAATCGACAAGGAACATAATTTTTTGTTATAACTGCATAAGTGAAAAATTTTCTATTACACAATAATAAAATTTTTCTTTTTTAATTTTTTTTTATTACTACAATAATTCAAGATGTCAATAACAAGTGAAACACGAGTTCAAAATTTAACTTCTTCACCCTCAACATTCTCTTCCACTTCATCAACTCAACCATCATCATCTAAAAGATATAAGAAGAAACCATCACCTATATCAACGAGCTCATCATCAACAACAGCATCATCATCATCATCAAAGGGTCCATTATCACCTAGTAATACAGAATTTCAAACTGTTCCATCGCCGATTCTAAGAGATTTCGATAGATACCCAACATCTAACGGTCGTTCCGGTGAACAATCTATTAACGATAGTGTATCAAAAATCATGAGCGGTGTACAATTAGAGAACAACAACATTACAAGAACAAATACTAGAACTAGTATTAACTCCAATTCATCAATATCAACAAATGACCGTCGTTTGACAAAAAGATTTCAAAAAGGTCAATTACAAATTTCTTCTCCCGAAGGTTTCAAACACGTCTCAGGCGGGGCGGCCTCCAACAACAATAATAATGCTCCACCTCCAACTCCTCCTATTCCTTCAACCACTCATGATAAAATTTCCTCTCCCATTTCTCCCACAACAAATTTCAACAACCACAATAATAATAGCAATAACACAGGAATTTCAAACTCAAACAGTATAGATTCAATATCAACTACTAATTCTTTAACGTCTATTAATTCTAATAGTACTACCGCAACAACGACGTCACATACAAATATTTTGGATAAACCACCAGTACCTACACCTCCATCTTCTCAAGGCCCACCAGTAAAATCTTATAGAGAAAGTATGGCTTTGAGAAGTGGAGTTATGTTAGAACCTTCTAAAAATAGGGAATCAAGGTTTTCAAAAGCATTAGGTACAGGGCATGTTCCTTCAGCTTTAAATACGTCAGTTTCATCGAATGGACCAACTATTCCATCTCCAACTGCAAATTTCAATAGTATGACCCAAACTTCATTAGTTCAAGAATATAATAAACAAATGAATAAACCTGCTCAACCAATTCATGTCACACCAATTCCTCAACAAGCAAGTTTATCATCATTGAACTCTCAACAATCAGATAAATCAAAAAGAGTTAGTAGGTTCCCATGGAAAAGAAATAATAGTACTACAACTGAAAAACATCCTCCAGTACCTTCAATGCCAAGTATATCATCACCAATTTTAGAATACTCAACAACAGAACTAATTCATGAAAAACGTTCATCAAAACAAAGTATACCATTATCGGAATATTATCCAAATGGACCACCAGGTCATGGCCATGATTCTTCATTAACTAGAACTTCGTCAAATAGATCATCTGCATCAACTGTTCAGAACTCAAATACTAATACCACCATCAATACTACTAACAATTCTATGCATTCTCATAATAGAGATTATTCACAACGATCAATAAGTACTAGTACAATTAGTACACAAAATTCAACGGTACCCAATTCTCCAATTATACATCAACAACCTAATCAACAACCTTCATCAAGTAATTATTCTTCATATACTGTGAATCCATTACCACATCAATTTCCACCATCACAAACTGATTTAGAAATTGCAAAATGGAGACAAAAATGTAGAGAAAGTGATGAAAAACGAAGAGTTTTAATGGTAGATTATCAACAAAAATTAGATTCAGAAAGAAAGAAAAATATGGATTTGGAGAAAAAATTAGAAGAATTAGTTCGAGAAAAGGCTGCAAATGCTGCTACAGCTGTATCATTAGCTTCAAATCCTATTAATAAAAAAGATAAAGATCTTTTAAATACTGTTAATTCATTAGAATCTCAAAGAAAAGCATTAAAAGAAGCATTAGTTAACATTCAAGAAACAAAGAGATTGGAAATTCAAGAATATCAAGTTTTGGTTAATAAATTAAGAAAAAGATTTACTAATAATCCACATTTAATTAAAGATGATAATAGTTCAACAAAAAGTGGATCAAGTTCACCAACTAATATGTCAATTAATAGACCATTAGAATTGTTCTCCTCACCTTCAAAGACTAGAATGGGTATTTCTCCTTTATTGCCTACAGCTAAACCTTATGAAATGGATGATTATACCAATAATTCTAAAAATTAGTTGAATATTGTTTTTTGATTATTAACAATAATTAGAAAATAAAAAAAAAAAAACCAAGAATTTAGAAAAAAAAATAGACGATTTGCATTATGATTACAAGATGAATGAAAGGGTTAAAAAGAATACAATACTGGTTTGGTTAGAGTATTGTAAATTATAAAAAGAAAAACGAGAGGACGCTCATAAAGCTGCTTTTTGCCAGTTTTTGATTTCCTTTAAAGAAATTGTTATAGCATTATTTTTTATTCTATATAATGAAATTTATTGAAAAGGAAGAAAGAAAGAAAGAAAGAAAAAAAAAAAATATATATTATGTGTTTTTATGATTATGAAAAATTATTCAATTTATTTATACCCAATTTTTTTTTTTTTTTTTTTTTTTTTTGCCATGTAGAATTGCAATTTAATTTATAAACGTTGTATACTGAAACGATCTGGTTGAAAGCTAATCACCCACCGTACAACAGTTTACGTTTGGTTCCTGGAACCATATATCCTTCCGATTTTCAATAGCATTGCCAACCTGAGATCTTAATATTGATCCATTGATAGGAACGGTCTTGTATCTTAATAACCCAGAGCAACCACTGCATGGAACAATGATCTAATAATCCTGAATTCACAATGCGTTAGGAATCGTTTCCGTCACCAGCTGGGTCATCATAGTTTAAAGATCTATTACTATATGTAATTGTAAAATCCGGAAAATACATGTCAAGCTTTGTGATAACTTATAATAAAATATGAAAATACGAAAAAAAAAAAATTAATACTCTAGATATTAAAAATTAATCATTAAATCTAAAGGACAATAATATCAGACAACTAATGCAAAACAATTATTAAAATTATGATGACGAAATCAATACGTACGCAGTAACACTTTCAAACCTTTCAACGGTCAATTTTAATGCAACTTTCATCAATTCATTACTAATTTCCAACCCATCAGTACCCAGCTCCTTTTTCAATAATTCCCAACTTTCTCGATCTAATTTCCAAACAACACTGTCACTTTCAGCACTGACAGTAGCAGTTCTATTTGTTTCACTGAAAAATGGTAATTCACCACATGTAGTACCAGCTAAAATACTTTCCATCAACGTTCCTTGTTCCAAGTCATAATCAGCTCTTAGGATTCCACTTTCAACTAAATAGAATCCATTTGCTTCTTTATTACCTTCATATAAAATTTCACCAGATTTAATTTCATGTCTTTTAAAATATGGTGCAACTTTATACCAAAATTCTTCATTTTTATCACTAAGACCTTGGAATATTGACATCATAATTGGTAATGGTGGTTTAAAACTAACCCATCTATTATGATTAAAAGTTTCCAAATCTTCTTGAACAGTATTTTCAGCAGCTTTTTGTAAAACAGAAGCTCTTGGTGAAACACCATATTCTGTTCCAATATAATCACTTGGTAATTTTAAAGTTCTTGATTTTGGAATATCATGAATTGGTTGAGTTGATTTTTTTCTAACAAAATCTCGATGTCTATAATAATGTGATAAAAACTCATTTTCACACCATTCTAAAGCAAGATTTAAATTTTCAAATAATCTAACAGTATCACCAACATGATCACCTAATAATTCAATTGATCTTAATCCTTGCATCACAGATTTATCAGCTGTAACCCCACATAATAACATAAAAACATGTTTTCTTTTCAATAATCTATTCATTCTTGCAAACCCTTCAGCTGCACTATAATCAATATTGGTTACTGCACTAACATCCAGTACTAAATATCTAATTGGTTGATTTGAAAATCTTACTTCATCAATTAAATTTCGAACAGTTTTTTCAACATTAACAATTGTACCAAAAAACATTGACCCACTTAATTTCATAACATAAATTTGATCACCAACTTGTAATAAAAATTTCCTTTGAACAGCATGTCTTCTAACGGTTGATCTTGCAACTTTACCAGTATAAGTTTTTTTGATCGCACTTGTTCTTGATGCTTGAATAACAAATGATACACATGCTAACATAATCCCAACTAAAATACCATAAACAAAATCCCATGCCCCCATTGTTACAACAATAACAACAATTGTAAAGTATTCAAACTTTGATACTCTACCCCATGTATCTTGTAATGCTTCTTGCATTAATTCAATTCCTAATAAGAAAATTAATGCACCAACAACTAAAATTGGAATGAATCCAATTAAAACTGGTCCTGCTACCATAACCAAAAAAGTTGCTATTGCTAACATAATACCAGCAGTTCGAGTATTAGCACCACCTTTAATAAATAATAATGAGTTTGTATAAACCAAATAATTTTGAACACTTCCCAATAATCCAGATAATGCATTGGATACACCATGAGCAACTAATTCTCTATCAATATCAACATTATCTTCTTCAATTGATGCAGCCAATGCTGGAACATTAATTGGAACATGTAAAATCCCAAAAAATGTTAATGCAAACATTGCTGGAACTGTTTTTAACAAAGCCCAATAATTGACTTGTTTGAAATCATATAATTCATAAAAACTATACCAAGGTGCTGAAACTTTTGGAGGTTGAAAAATCCAGCCAATTTCTCTTAAATATAATAATGATAATGATGGTACAGCCCATACAATAAAATGGAAAATTAAAAATACTGCAATAAAATAACTTGGTAAAATCAATGGATGATGATTAAATTTTTGAATTATCATTAATAAACCAGCAATTAATAATGGTGAAAACCATTTGATAAAAGTATCAAATTCAAATAATTTTGATAACATTTCTAAATTATATTCTAATGGACCTCGTTGACCTGCTACTTCTAATCCAGTAACAACTAAAAACCAACCAACTCCTCCAACACATCCAACTAAAATATGTCGTGGAAAAAATCCAATTAAACTTCCTAATTTCAAGTAACCTAATAAAAAAAAGATCGATCCTGTTACTATTGAACTTAATGCATATGATAATATAGTAGTTGATATAATAGCCTTTGGATTTTCATGACCAACTTCTTCTATAATTGCAACAGCCATTGCATGGAAAAATGGTACAACTTCAATCATTTCACCACCTGCACCAGCTTTAAAAACTGATCCACCACAGGAATATACTAATTGTGATGTAATACAACTAACATAAAACATTGATAATCCTGCTGGCCCTAACCCACTAAACACATCCCTACTTGTATCAAATAATAAAATCCCATAGGATAACCCATCTAAAATATTTAATAATAATCCCAATGTAACTGCAGGTAATGATTGTATAGGAATAGTAACTAATTGACTTTTTAAATTCTTTTTTGTTATATTTTTGTGACACCATTTATTAATTTTTTTACCAATTCTTCGGGTTTTTAACGTTCGAATATGCCAATTATTTCTTCGATTTGTTAATGATTCTGGATCGCGTGTTGAACTGCCAGTAACGTTAATTTCATTTGGGTTAGAGTTTAAAGATTGGTACCAATCGGACCCTGAAGTAGATCCAGATCGTGATGTATCATAGTTAATTCTATTTGATGATTCAACTAATGGTGATGATTCATTATAATTATCAATCAGAATACTATCATTAGTATCACCTTCATATAATTCGTCATCTTCTTCATCAAAGGGGTTTGAAATCATCCCATCTTCTAATGCTCTTGCTGATAATCCTGCTGTGTGTTCTCTTAAAGAACTTGTACTCTCTTTTGGTAATAATGAACCATAATTGTGTGGTGTACTTTGAAAAGATGTACCATTACCTATAGACATTCGTCTAGGTCTGGGTCGATTTAATACAGGCTCGCTACTCAAGGGTGAATTATTTAAACTCATTTTTTCATTGAATAGTTAGTTATAATTATTGAGAATTCTTTGGATTCTGTAAGTACTGAAATGCTGATGCTATTTTTATTATTATTTTTTTTTTATCAAATTTAATGCTTTATATTCGTTAAACTTCGTTAGTATTTCTTGACTGATCTATGTATGAAAAAATGACAATCAATAAACCAAGTTGATCTCCTTGATATCTTATTCCTTTTTCTTTAAATTTTTTTGAATGACTGTTCTTTTCTGTTATAATTATTCGTCAAAACCAACCTTCTTATTTTTCTGTTTGTAAAGAACACTCTAAATTCCTCCACTGTAGCTGAATACACTATAGAATCAGCAATGCAAATATTGATACAGAATAAATAGACTTGAAAAATATTTGGGGAAATTCTCTATCTTCTCTAATAAATAAATAATTAAGGAAAGAAGGAGGAGTGTTGCAAAAAAATAAGAATTTTTGGTAAGAAGAAAATAGTATTAAGAGTGTCTCAAACTTTCAAAATTTTCTATCTTTGTGTGGATTTTTTTATGGTGTGGTAAAAAAGTAAAAAAAAAAAAATAATAAAAATTGTGGCATTCAAGCTGTAGTAAGCCGGAGACAAAAAAAATATGTCGCAAGTTTGCAGGTTAGAGAAGAGATAAGCAGATCAAAGAGTTTGTTGCACTGTAAAATTTCAATTTTTTTCTCGACAATTTAATTAAAGCACATGGATAGATAGATAAATTAGACTATAGTATACAAATATCATAATTTAACGAAACTGTTATTTCTACTCAACTTGTTGAGAACTATATTTGTACTCGATTGATCAATTATCTACACTGTTGCATTTATATAATGGTCTAAGAACTTATTGTTTGTGAAAATTGTTGCAGATCTCGAGCAGAGTGCTGCCTGAACTGGGTGTATTAAATGTCGCCTCATTCTAACACTTGCACAGACTATTCTGGTTCCAGAATACGGTAAACAAAAAAAATGAGACAAAATATGAATTTTTTAAGGTGAACCCATGTCAACAAATCAATAGATTCTATTCATCGATATAATGCATGGTAAATTTATGGATAGATAGAACTTGACCAACCCGCCATATATTGCCATTAAAAGTATGTAATACCACGAAGCATCAGATTTACTTCGATCTAGAAATGTTTCCAAGGCCTACGATTTTTACACTCTACAATATTAATAAGATTTAGAATAAAGTGCATTCAATATATACACCTATCTGAGAAATCTAATCACTCTATAGTAACGCGTAGATATTGACATTTTTAAGTCCATGATTTCCATGGACTCTTGAATATTCAATTACGCAATTTGAACTGAATCATTCACAATTTTTAACCCCTGGTATATTAATTGTCGAATGTGTTCACTCGATAGAAGGCATTAACTATTGAGAAGACAATTGGTAATTTTTATTACATGCCATGATTGATGGCACGAGAAAACTTTAATGTATCGGTATATCTTGTAATTAGAGGAAAAAACTTCGGAACCAACCCCCCGTTGATTGCAATGGCCCCCCATCGCAATGCATATAATAAATAGAAAGCTTGAATATGATTGATCGATCAAAACCTCCTATCCAGCATCGATGATCATACATCTATGTATTTGCAAATCTAAAACCGGTCTCGTTTATCTCAAAAGCTAAGATTGATAAAAAATCTTAGTTTTGTTTTACAATTGGTAGTTGGTTCACCGTAGAGATAAATTACAATTTATAAATCATCAAGCATTTTTTAATGTATCAAGGTTACATATATATGAACTTTTTTTTGAAAAAAGCTATCTGTTAAAGGATACCACAATCGAGCTTAGCTAACATCTCGATCTTTATGCCCTTTTTATAACCTTATTTATGATATTCACCGAGACTAGCATCTATTTATAACTGACTAAAGTTATAATTATACCAACATGCACTTCATGAATTTCCATGTATTTAACCCCATTGTTTATGTATTCTAGAACCTCTCAAAAAGTAAGCTTAAATCTTATCATTAACATCTACACTGTAGAACTGTGGCAATTAATTACCACTGGTACCATGGTGAACTGATACTGGATGGTTAAATTATCAACGGTGAAATATTTCGACCGAAGATGATATGCTCATGCGGGTCAAATTGTGATGATATATCTAAGATAGGAAAGATAAACTCCAGCCGTTAGACAGTTGATAAAGAGATAAGATCTTTAATGGAATGTTACAGCGACTTAACTTATTATCACTTATACCATGGATACAGCGATACTTACTACCACTGGTACTGTATTTAAATGCGTCGTCATTTACGGAGTTTGCAGCCATGAATCAGTTTTTCATGCATTGAATTTAATTTGTTGAGGATTGATCATAGCTTACAAGTGCTTGAGTGAGAATGCAAGAGTATCGATGGTTGTGGTGGTGATGTTTTGGAACATTTCTACGAGTGAAAAATATGGCGATCTTGATTGGATAGATTAGTGTGTAAAAGCCGTTTGTTTGGTTGATGTGGTAACAAAGATGAGAGAGTTGGGTCGTGAACAAACCTTAGGTGGTCACTGATTCGGGACGATTATTGACATTACTGTTGAAAAATGACGATACACAGTGCAAGTAGCTTTCAGAAGAACTGCAAATACTAAGAAGCCTGTAAATAGGGTTTTAAAAACCACTAACTTCAAAATATGGAGGCATATACCTAATGGAAAAAATACTAGCCATAATAATACGTTATCTTGACTGCATGCATACAACTCTACAGATCAGCTACTACCAAGTGTACAAATTAATAAAAATAATATATTAAACAAATCTTTTATAACTTTCATAAACACAAATTATATATATATAATAATAAAAATAATAATAATAATTTCTTCCATTCTTTTTTTTTTCTCCCTTATCTCTAAATTCATAAAAATCCTAATCATAAACTCTCATGCCACTTTTTCCCCTATCTTTTAATAAATTTCTCTAAACATAGTTTTTTTTTTTTCTCCACACACAAAAAAAAAAAAAAAAAACTAAAAATTTAGTAAACTTATACTTCTTGAGCAATACCGTTTTCACTACCATTTGTTGAACTAGTTGCTGTTGTTGTACCATTGGCACTTGCAGCAGCGACAGCAGCATTTGCTGCACCACCGTTACTTAAATGTTCATATAAACTAGTAAACATTCTTTCAACATCTGGTGAAGATTTAGTAATTGGTAAATCCCAAAATTTATAACTTTGATTTTTCAATAATTCAGTAAAAGTGATTATCAACCCCCATGGATGTGGTCTATTACAAATAATTCTTTCTAATAAAACTCTTGTAACTAAATGTTGAATTTCATATTTTTTATCACCAAAAACATCACCACCAAAAATTGATAAAACTGCACAAGAATAAAAATGTGTATGTCTATTTGGATATCTTAACTGGTCTGCCATTGATTCAATTAAAAAGAATCGACCTTCTGTTGGTAATTCGATTAACAATTGTGTTAATAGTGACATATGATTAGAATCTCTATTAAATAATTCTTCATTACTGCTACCATTATTTGTAGATTTTGAAACTTGTTGTGCGATATACAAAATTAATGCATGTAATGCTGGTGCATTGATAGTAATTTTATCAAATCCAATTCCTGCATGGGTCATTGGTTTTGCTAAATTCATTGAGCTTGCAATAGTTTTGGCAATTACTGGTTGTGGTTTATTCAAATATTGATCAATTAATTTTTTAATACCAAAACTTTGTAAATCAATTGATGGATCAAATTGTAGAATTGGTGCCTCTTGAACTTGCGGTAATCTATCAACTTTTAAACCTTGAGTTAAAGGATCTGGTAAATCTGAACCTGGAGGGAATGCTCCTAATACTAAATTTCTCAACTGAACAAAAGATTGTGGAATTGCATTACACAATGAATAATGATTTTCAATTAAAAATACTGGGAAATCACTCAAAATAACCAAAATAATTCTTTGAATCCCTTTATACATTGCAGTAATCATTTCAGGAAATTGAACTCCAACACTATATTCACCAACAAATCTTATTAATGCTTCTAATAAATTAACTAATAATTTTTGTCCCTTTTTATTATCTAATTTCATTAATTTTGGTAAAAATAATCGATGTGAAATTAATGTCATCCATGCAAAACTAAATGCTGGGAATGCCATTGGTTGAATAGATTGTAAGCATCCTGCAATTTGAATATAAATTTCTTGGAAAAATTCATCAAAATTATTTTCACATGTTGTCATTTCATATAAAATGGTACTAAATAATCGGAAATAAGGTCTACCATTAAATTGTTCCAATTTTAAATCATGTTCTTTTGCAAATACTAGTGAAATAACACCCAAAGCTCTTCTTGAATAATGAACTCGTTGTTTTAAATCACTATTATCAGTTCTTAAAATTGTAACAATTAATTTTGCTAATGCATCAATCGCAACAAATGCTTCAGTCTGATTCCCACCTTGAACATTTAATGCCGCACTAACAGCTGCTTCTAATGCATATCGAATTAATCTGGTTAAATAATCATCATTTGATAAAATCCCTTTTTCTCCCAATCTATAAACAAATAAATGTAATGATCTTTCTGTCTTTGAAGGATGTTGAGCTAATCTTAACCATTCTGCAAAAATATAACTCATTTGTTCTTTAATTGTCATATCTTTTTCATTTTCTGATTGAGTTGTATCCAAATTTTGCAAAACTTTTCTACATGATTCATCATCTTCAGTCTTTGCCAAATGTTCCATTGCTTCCAAACATGCAGTAAATTCAGTTCTGAATGCACATGGTGTTTCTCCCAAAACAGCTTGATGAATCAACCCTGCTGCAAATTCAATTGCTGGTACATGCTTATCCAAGATTTGTTTAGCCAGTGATACATCAATTTCATATGCAGTAATCAATTTAGCTCGAATTAATGTAGTAACAACATCAACATCATATTTTCTTTCATCATCTGAATATATTAACCATAATACAACTTCTTTAGCAGTTGCTGCACTCATATCACATAGTTGATGCAAGAAATAACACAAGACTTCTCTACCTAGTTGATTCTTTGTTGATGTGAATAATGTTGAAACAGTAATTTGTGATGCTCTTAATACAACTTGTTCCTTAATTGGTGATCTTGATGCAACTGATAATAATTGATTCATCAAAACCATAACTGGATGCTCTGGTGTTAATTCAGCTAAAGAATTTTCATTAGATTCTTTAGATTGTTGATCTAATGCATCAACACCATTTTGAATTTGTAATACTGTAGTTTCTAGTAATTGTGCATTATTTGCTGCATCTAATGGTGGATTAATTCCATCAACGTTACCATCAACTAAATCATCCAAATCTTGTGGTTTGAAAGAACCAAAGTTTTCATAAACCATCATTTGTTGTGGTAATAATCCACCTGGTTTTAATGCAAATGGTTCTGGTAATTGAACATTATATTTAGCTGGTGCATGAGGATCAATGAAAACTTGATTATTTCTAGAATCTCTATTAAATTGTTGTCTATAATGATAACTTGGTGCTAAAGATTCATCAATATTAGCAATAATTTTATCCAATGCAAGTTTTTCAATAAGTGCTAATAATGCATCAATATTCTCACTAATTGCAATTGGAATTTGCTCAATAACAACTTTATGTTCTGTATAGCCATTTTGCTCTAATAATGATTTTAAATGTAATGTAATATTTTCGCTCAAAACTTCTCTTGCATTAACAACAGTTAAATTACTTGCCAAAACTCTAGCCATGTTTTGTGCTGCAGCTCTCATTTTGTTTTCATCTTGTTCTAATGCAAAATCTTTTAGAATTAACTCTTTGGTTGCAATTGAAGATATTGATACTGATCTTTCAATAGTGGCTTGAATATAATCAGTCATAACTTTATTAATTACTAAAACTAATAATCTCATTAATGGCGGATGAGTAGCATAAACTGTACTACCAATAATTTGGATATGGTTTTCATCTAATAATTGTTGTGGTGGTTGACCTGGTTGAGTTGGTTGTGGTGGAACTTGTGGTTGTTGTTGTGGAACTTGTTGCTGTTGCTGAGGTGGTTGTAATTGAATTGGTGCACTAGTTGTTTGTGGTTGTTGAATTGGTGGTTGATTAATAATACCTGGTGGTAATTGTTGTGGAATTGTACTGTTAATTTGTAAACTATCCAATTTACTTGCCAAATCATCTGGTTTTTCTCTAATGAAATTTGCAACATCCAATTTACTCAAATCTAATTTCAAACTATTACACAAAACTTCAACTTCAAATTTCAAATTTAATTTTAGTCCAGCATATTCATATAATTCAGCCAAAACATACATAATACCCATTAGCCAAGGATTTGGTGGTAAAAAAACTGTTGATTGTGTTGCCTTTTCCAAAGTTTTACAAACAAATGGTAAAACAATTGTCAATTTTTGTTGTGTATAACCTTCTAGTAATAAACCTTTAAAATAAATATTTTTATGTAGAATTGGTTTATCTCTTCCTAATAACAACGCGCCTAGCCATTGACCCAAGTATTTCAGTTGGTTTCTTTTTTCTGTAGATTCTAAAGTAGTTGGATGATTTAATAATTCAATAATATGTAAATAAGTAACTTCAATGATATGTTGTTCTAATAATCTTGAGTTTAACAAAGTAATCATTGTAATATATAATTGATGATAATTTGGTTCATGTTTTGATCGATCACCAACAATATAATCAGCAAACCATCTATAATATTTTTTTTCCAAACAATTTGATAATTCTTTAGTCTTTGTAACAACATTACTTTGAGCAATATTATTTACAATAAACAAAACTTTATCAGCAACTTGTTCACTTGGTTCTTCTTGTTGAGTATCTTCCATTGAAACTTCTGCAGTAATTGAATGGAATTGATTTACTTGTTGCGAAATTCCTGGTGGTCCTTGATTGATTTGTTGATTATTGGTTTGTTGGCCACCCAAATCATTTGGTGCAAAAGTAGTATTATCATGATTATTGTTAACAATATCTTGAATAGTATTAAAGAATTGTTGATGAGTTCTTAATCCTGGGATTTCTAATAATAATTTACAATAAGATGGATAATCTTTCAATCTTTCCCTAATTTCAAATAACGCTTGTAACCCAAATTTAAACATATTATTTTCTGGTGGTTGCTTCAAACATTCCAAAATATGTTTCAATGCAACTTGTAATGGAGTACCACCAATTAATCTAAATTGAATTAATGAACCAAACAAAACAGCAGTAGTTGCTAATGCATTTAATGGATATTCTGGGAAAAATCTATATTCATCAAACAATGAATGGACCATACATGCAAAAACATCTTGTTCACTTGGAATATCAGATTGTTTTAACCGTTGTAACATTGTAATAATATCTCGAATTTCAATTTGATTGGCATACATTTTTTGATAATACATTTTCATTTCATTTTCAATAGTTTCTGGAAATTGTGTAGAATCACCATGAGCTAAGATTGCTGCATCATGTCCTTGACCAAAATTCATTAATCTTGGATAAACTTGTACACATTGAATTTGTAATCCAGTAACTTGATCCATTAATTCTGCTGGAATATCTCCAGATGTTGATAAAAATGTTAATGCTGAATAAACACTTCTTAAATTGAAACTTCTTTTTCTTGTTGGTTCTACAATATTAGTATCAGCAACAACTTTTGATTCCATAAAATTAATCAAAACACTTGTAAATTCTTGTCCGTTTTGTCGATTTTTCTGCAAAAATGTATCAAATAATTCAACATCATTTTTATCAGCAATCAACGCTAATTCTAAAGAAAAAACATTATTTGGGTTTTTATATAATAAATCATCCAAAGTATTTGATTGTTTTGCCAAATATAATATATTACCCATTAAAGTTGGATCATTCATATGAATATCTTGAATCAATTTTCTAAAAGCAGTCAAATCTTTTTTATATAATAATTTGAATGCCAAAATTGACGCTGCATTTGGCTGTAATGCTAGATTTTTAACTGCTAATTGAATAATTGATTGTGCTGTTGAATCAATCTTTTCAACACAATATGATCCTAATAAAATAAATAATGAATTATTAACTGCTTGGTTATTAATCCATTCAATAATTTGTTCATCACCAGATTCATTAAATACTGCTTTCCATAAACTTTTGCTATTTAATTCATGATTCAAAACATGTTTATTCCATACTGATAAATCATCTGATGATAATGAATTTGAATCAACAATTGGATCAATAATTTCAAAATCCATCTCTTTATTAATTGCTGAATCTGCTGCCGATTTTGCTAAATTTGCTGATGTGCTTGGTCTTTTCCATGAATATAATAAAAATGATGTGATTGCGTTCTTATTTAAAATTGATAAAAATTCAAATAGACCTTTAACACTTGTACTTGTTTGTACTGAGATTTCTGCAGTTGTAGCTTGATCTACTTCTGATAATACTTTATCCCATGAAATTTTACTCAAATTACATTTCTCTTTGATTGTTTCTCCAAGAAGTTTGAAATCCCAATCATTGTGTAAAGTTGTTAAAATACAAATGTTTGCCAGATCTTTTTCATTGATTTTTTTTGGTATCGTTGATTGGAGCTTTGAAAAATCCCCTTTTAAAGATTCAATGGATCCTGCTAATCCATCCATTTTTTTCTTTAATATATTAATATTGTAAAAATTCCTTAATTCGTTTGTTGTGAAGTTTTTGTCCTCTAGTTTTTTTAATTTGTTAATGTTAACTTGTTTTTGTAATGTTTTCAAAATATGTTCGTCAACAGTTTCAATACTATCTATAACTGAATCAATTGATACTACTTTTTGTTAGTGCGTTCTAGTTTTATAGTACTTACTATTTTTGAATCCTAGTAATAATTTTTCAAAATTTGTCAAATCAAACTTTTTATAAATATCAAAATCGTTACCAAACGCGTCTTTAATTAGTTTGATATTCTTGTATAAATATTTTCTAACTTCGTGTTGTAATAAATCAAATGCTTTGCTGTTTTCTAATTGACGTGATAAATGAACCAAAAACTTTGAATAATCCGCGCTATATTTTTCAAATAACTATGATTTGTTAGTTTGACGCTTTTTTTTTTTTTTTTTTTCTTCTTATAATTGTACTTACGCTAAAAATTTGATCTGATAATAAATCCCAGCTTGATTCAGTGTTATTATTAATTAAAATCCCCGCTTCAGCAAACAAAGTACCTTCGACTTGATTTAAATAATTAATTTTGCTCTCTATTCTGCTTTCGATTAAAAAATCGCCCGAAGGCGCTTGATCTATTGAAACAATGGCAGCCAAAAGTTGATGTAAATTGATAAATAAAGGTTATAACTGAACTGAATTGATCTCACCTTTATTGTTCAACTTCAAAATTTGCAACTTAATAAATGCTCCTATTCTATTCAGATCCTTTTCCCTGATGTATCAATACTTTATACTAATAGATCAAAATACTTCTTGATACCTGATTTCTATTCGTCAATGGTACCAATAAATAAATAAATAATACTTTTGTCGTTAAACACTAAAGATCAATACAATTAAAATGTTGTAGTCTATGAATAATGATCTTTTTGTCGTCTCTATAATAAATACACCTCAGCTCCCTTTTCTCTAGTAATACAAATACAAGGATCCTTCAATTAATTGTGTGTGTGTGTCTTAAAGGTTCTTGAGTGAATGTATCAATTTAAAAAATGGAGTCTCGATTTGTTTTTGTTTGCAGTTATAAAATGTGTGTTGTCGTTTAAACAAAAGTCAAATCTTTATTATTTTTTTGGTGATGATGAAAAAAAAAAAAGTGTCTACAAGAAAAAAGAGAAAAATCATTTAACTGTCTACAAGCTGGTGTACTGCTGTTACTACGAAAAAATGCTGCTGCTGGGAGGATTCGATAATAAAATGGAAAGAAAAAGTTTTCCTCTAAAAAATTACAGCGTGTTAAGCGCTTGAAGGATTTCGTCGGAGGTTCCGTATTTTATCACGACTTTTACTTTGTTGTGACTGAAATAATTATGTCCACAGCGGTTTTAAGCGCTAGTGATTTAAGCAAGTGTTATTTCGCAAGCGCAATACTCTATTTGTGATGATGATTGGGAGTCAAAAATACTTTGGGACTTTAATACCAGTAGCGTGTAAAGCTATCTATCTGTTGTAGAAGGCTTATTGATCACCAAATTAATACTAATGTACTATATACTGAAACCATGCGACTAGCTAGCAACCATTTATACCAATTGATTAACTAGCTCTTGAAGTCTCTCAACGGCACCTTCAAAAATTTTGATAATCATTATAAAAGCTCCAACTGCAAAAATCTAAATTACTATAATAAGTTAAGTAAGCGGCTGTGAATCGATATAGGGATGCTGAATTAATCCATATATTTGATATGTACCTTGTAAAATGAGCCGCACTAGCTTAGATCAGCAAGCCCTTCGTTTAAAAGAACAGCCGCACCAAACCTTAAAATATAGACTAAAACGACCTGTGGTTTTTTCTATCTCTAAATATCATGAGAATCGTTTATAAGTGAACTTATCATTAAGGGTTATAGTAGAATTATTTGAAGGGTTATATATTGTTCAGTATACTGCCAGATTTATAGGCTATATACTAGAAACATTGCAACATATGATATATATCACAATTGTTAACTGACCAACCTTCTTTGGTTGAGCCGTTCTTGCAAATCATAAATATATATACTCTTTAACTTATATTTGAATGTTATTATCATCAGTTCTATAGACCCAACTTAATTTCTAGAATAAATCGTTTGGATTTATTGCTTCAAAAATTCTTCCGTATCACCAACTCTTCCAGTATTAAGAGTTTTAAATACTAATCAAATGAATTTCCTCGGAGATATATATATAAATATATACTCTAACCTCCAAACATTTATAGACAAAATAAGAATGCACACTGCTTTTAATATTTTGAATTAAAAAAAAGGTCACCTTAAAAATTAATATATAAATAATGTAATGTCTCGAATTTATTTCGATAACTTGG
>JAKTSB010000327.1:0-21628 GCA_030579975.1 Blastobotrys buckinghamii (nom. inval.)
AAAAAAAAAAAAAAAAAAAAAAAAAAAAAAAAAAAAAAAAAAAAAAAAAAATTTGCTGTGGTAGCGCTTGTAGAATAGGTAGTAAGCGAGATATTTACTTCTTGATATCTTGGTCGTTAAAGTATGGGCGCTAAAATAGATATCTTTGGCAATTTTGTATATCACTATGGAGATCCATGGTGAGTTTTTAAAACTTTGACTCGTCAAGGATTTAGTCTGTGTATATTATAATATTAATATAGTTATATGTATAATTGGTATAGTAGTTTTATATACAATCGATTGCAATCAAATACTCGTTCATTATGATTTATTTAATGAGCCGCAGTGCTATGCGGCGGGGCGGCATGATCGATACCCAGAGCCAATTAGTTAACTATAGCTGACGCTTTACAATTTCAGTTTAAACTTAGACTTTTGCTACAAATTGGTTTGTTTTTATTAATAACTTATTACAACAACTTATGATCAACCAGTATATTTTTATGGATAGTGAATTCATCAATGACTATACCATTGCATTAGTTTGATTAGTCTGATAAGTAGCAATTATTTCTAGCTAGGTGTTTGTGATGTAGAACCCGCTAAAGTAAATAGGCTATTTATAAAGGCGAAGGTTACATTGTTAACAAGGGTATCGGAAAAACCTAAGGCTAACTGCTCATGCAGGGTTCACGGTACTTAGCAGTTACAGAATTCGAATCTTACCAAGTAGATTCGTTTGTATCATAGTACGTAACATATGTTGTCACCGATATTCATATTAATATATAAAATAATTCGATAAATTTAAAACTATACTAATTTTGGAATTGAACTCATAAAATACTGAATTATTGCTTAGCTGATGCTTCAAACCTTTGTAATAACCGAATCCATATACTTAAACCGATCGAATAATAGTAGTTTCGGATTAATTCAATGGAATTTTAAATTTCTTTCTCTATTAAATCACATGCATGAAATAAAGAAATCATATCAACTAGTCTCTCCTGTTTTCATTTTCTACACCACATATCAATCAAACAAAACTGAATTTTAAAAAAATCCACTTCAAATGGTTATGTCACTACCTACAAAATTCAATAATTAAATTGTTGAGCTTCAATAGGAAGAGATGGAGGAATAGTACCACCATGTGAGACACCTCTTCAAGCACCCAATAAAAGGAACAAATTTTTTCAGGTGGGTGGGGATTGAAGGTTGAAAGGAAAAATCCGCAAAGCGTGGGGAAAGCGCGTGGGATTTTTCCTCAATTAATTTCAGGTGGGGGAGAAAAAAAAAATTTACTGCATGCCAAAACTGACTCTCGCTCGTTCACTCACTTAGTTACTACTTTCTCACACACAGATGATCTCTACACTATTTAAATTAAAGCGTTATTAATTCACCCGCTCATTGAATCATTACTACCTTTCTCCCCCACTCAACCCATTTCCAATATGCATTGGCTACTATTACCAGTTTAGTAGTACCCCCGCAGCACCTTTTACTATATAATCAGTCTATTTTGCCTCTTCTTGCAAATGTAAATCTTCATTAGACTATTTAATAATCTACTAACCTATTACAAACACACCCATACAACATACAAAATAATAAAAAATGAGTTATCCAAAACCAGGTGTCTATACTCCATCTCCAACTTTTTTCAAAAATGTCAACTGTGGTAAGAAATGTCGACAAGAAATCGATGTTGATGCACAAGTTGAACATACTGTTTATTTAGCCAAAAATGGTTTAGATGGTGTTGTTTTATTGGGTTCAACTGGTGAAATGGTTCACATGAATAGACAAGAACGAATTGATTTAATTAAAGGGACTAAAGAAGGTATTTCAAAACAAGGATATGAATCATTCCCAATCATTGCTGGTGTTGCTCAACATGGTGTTGACGATACTCTAGAAGATATTAAAGCATACAAAGAAGCAGGTGCAAACTGGGCTATGGTTTTGGCACCAAATTATTTCGCTCCATCAACTACTCAAGAAGGTTTAGTTAAATGGTTTGAAGCTGTTGCAGATGAAAGTGAATTACCAGTTATTATTTATTATTTCCCAGGTGTTTCAAATAATATTAAAATGACTCCATCAACTTTTGAAATTTTAGCAAAACATGAAAATATTGTTGGTTGTAAAATGTCACATGGTGATTGTTCTCAATATGCTCAAATTGCTTTAAATCCAGAAATTAAAAAACAAAATTTCACTTGTATGACTGGATTAGGTCAATTATTATTACCTGCAATGACTGTTGGTATTGATGGTACTATTGATGCTATGAGTGGTATTTTCCCAAAAACTTTGAAAAAATTATGGACTTTAGCTTCTGAAGGTAAATATAAGGAAGCCATGGAAATTCAATATATTGTTTCATGTGTTGAAGAAATCGTTGCTGCTTATGGTCCAATTGGTATTAAATATACTGTTAAAAAAGTTTTGAATATTGGTGAAAATGATTATGGTCGAGCTCCTTTAAGTGAACCATTAACTAAAGAAAAAGCTGCTCCATTTGAAGATTCTATTCAAAAAGCTATTGAATTAGAAAAATCATTGTAATTTTTTCTGTAATTTAGATTTAATTAATTGTATTTATTTAGAATGTTTGAAAATTTTTTTTTTTTTTTGTAATAATTGTAGCTTTTTAAGGTAAAGATTTATTTTTCTAATGGAGGTATTGTTCCTATAGTTTAAATCTCTCATATGTCTGTCTCAAATTGTTATTAATATAAAATTATGATTATTACTGATATATTAGAGTTACCTTTATAATACGGTATAGATTACTATGGCTTGCTTCTACTGCTATTCATAAATACTACCAAATTTTAGAATCATGGGTGTATAATTATTTTATAAAATTTATTATATATACTAACTCAACAATTACTACTAACTCAAAATCTTCAAGTGTTATATATGATATCCGAAAATAGGATGATGCATGCAGTCCAATACGTATATATATATATATGGATGTATAATTATTAGCTGTTAGTTACTAATATAGTCCAGGATATTGATGGAAGTGCGCATTGAGACGTAATATAATAGATTAATTTTAAAAAGATAGAGATAGGCAGTTGTACAAATTCACGCAGATGGGACATGTGCGCCATGATGAAACATGGAGCGTTGTCATTCAAATCTAGTTATAAATGTCATCCACTATTTACTTTACCATCCAAATATTTATATGTGTTAAATTTTTATAGCAGGCTATTTACTACAATAAACTCGAAATTTGTAGACTACACCTCTATCTGCTAATAAAGTCTGCCATGCATGGCTCAGGTTAGTATTTCACATACTTCAAAACTTCATTTTGTGACAACTGCCATGATAATATATTAATAGTCTCAACACACTGCGCTGGGCCTAGTACTTTTATCACTACTTGATATCATTATTTGCAAGTTATACAAGAGTATATTTACTATGCTTACAATATAGATTCTAGTCTCACAAAATAACGACCTCTCGATCTCAACAATCGCTAAAGAGACAAGAATTCAAAAACCATATCTCACATCATCCCCCCATCTCTTTCTAAAGTTACACAGACCAACAATTTTAAAGTACAAGCACCACTAAAAGCAAGCATAGCGAACCCCTTTTTGTGCTAGCTTACATTGAGTAAACTTTGATCTCCGAACCTTTTTATTAAAAAAAAAATACTTATTAGAAACTGTACTAAGTATACTAAGCCTCAGATGTATAGATTAGATCTATACTTTCAAGCTGAGCTGCCTAGAGGAAACGATGCTTTTGTATTTAGGAACCTTTGTGATGAGGTGTGCTTAGATGAAGGTTTTTTGTGAAAACCCTCTTTCGTACTATGATAATAAGCTGATAAAGAGGAGATTAAATTTTCTTTCTTTTTTAGTTTAGATTTTTTTTTTTTTTTTTTTTATTCTTTCTTCTTTTGAAAAAAAGGGTTGTAATGTGGGTTCAGCCTTTTTTCCCTCTTTCTTGACGTATACTTATTAAATCGATTATACCAAACAAGATAGTTCAGTTGTAGACAAAAATACTGGTAATAAAAGTATAGTACGACAGTGAGTATCGCAAGATTAAGGATTAATACCCAAAAAAGGCAATAATATAATTGTTGAACCTTTATAATAAAGAAGACATTTGAAAATTAATTATTGATAATAGAGCTACTGAGTGTATTGGTTGATATTATACGACACACAGAAGTACCGCATACACAACTGCATAAATATTATAATAGTCAGAACGCTACCACATTCAAGTTAGACTTATATAAAATAAGCTAGACCAAGTTAAAATACACAAGAAATAAATAAAGAATGGATCGAATATTGGATCCAACAGCATCACCATCACCATCACCACCACCACCTCCTCCTCCAACATCATCATCATCAACTTTTGATAACATCAAAAGCCTCCTACCCACACAAACAACTTCAACATCAATACCATCAGCATCGACCATCACAAACAAAACAGTTTTACCCACTACAGACCCATTAGACATTGAACACCGCAAAAGCAGCACTGAAACAATCTTATCATCGACTGCCCCATCTTTAACCCACGACACAGCCACATGTAGCAGCTCTTACAACTCAACAACTAATAGTAGCGGTAGTGGGTCCCCGATAAACAGTTCATCAAGGTTCACTACATCTACCGATGCTAGTAATATGAGTAGGTGCAGACTGCCTAGTGTGGTACTGGCAGATGGGTGCAAAATATCACATTTACCCAGACATGTATCTACACAGGATTTATTTGATGATGAATTGACTAATATTAATCTAAGATTGGAAGATGATTTCATTGATGATGGGTTGAAGTATGATTTTGATGAGAATAGTGAGCATTCAAATGGTGGGAAAAAATGGATAAAAAGTTGGTTTGGTAAGAGTAAGAAAGAAAAGGAATGGGCTGATAAAAAAGGTAAAAAGAAAGATTACAAAGCTTAGAACTTTGAAGGAGCGTTTTTTCTAAACTAAATTTCACTACAATTGTGAAACAAAAAAAAATTGTATACCATATTGAATAATAATAATATATTATTTAAAATATAAGTTTTGAGTTGATAAATAGAGAAAAGTTGTTAGTACCAGTATTGAATTAGTAGAATGTTCACCAAGTGAAGGTGAGACATTTAGGTGTAGATGCAAACGCCGCATGGACCGCGTGATGGAAGGTGACGATGGATCATCAGGGGTGGGTAGATAATCTAGTTTTCATTGGTTCTTGCAATAAATCTTGTATATCTAAAGACCATTTTATCCATAAAAGATAATTGGGAAAATTGTTTTTGAACAGATGGACTGTATTTTGCTGGCACATTAGCTGCAGCTGTATTTAAAGTTTTTGATTTGATGTTTTTATTATAGACCATTGTGTTTTAATTGAATATACTTGTTTTCTGATAATGAAGGACGACTGAAGACTAATTCACTTGATGTTCTGGTGGAATTGAGCCCCCTTTTATATCTGATTTTTAATGGATGGGGATATTCATAATTAAATGCTGAGAGGAGTTGTTTGGATGGATGGGGTGATGATTACACATCATAAGATCATTAGTACAAAATTTCGTGCTGTGAGACAAAGAGTTTAACTTTTAGCCAGATTGAGGTACATGTAGTTATAACCGCAAGCCTATAGGAGAATCAATATACATGTATTTAAATGATTTGACGCAACAGGGTCAGTTAAAAGCCCCATAAATTTATAATCAGGGTTCAGGAACGAATGTTTTGTTATCTTAAGGTGGTAGGTTGCTGGTCCTCAATCAAACAAATACAAGTAATGTAGATTTAATTTACTCGAGCATAGCGATAGAAATAGTGTAGAAAATAGGTTATTATTTGAGCAGCTTATAAAAACTTATGTTTCTGCGATTATTTATAATTGCGCTATTCATTCTAAGCATTAAATTCAGTGATATTTAAACCAATCTACTAAACCTCTGATTCTTTTATTCATTTACATGCATGCTTGTCCTGTTGATATCACAAATACCTGTAACAAGTTCAAGCTGCAGGCTTGCCGGAAGCTAATTTTCAAGTGTGATGGTGAGTCGATAATGACTCCTCGTATTTATTTTAGTCAACATTGTTTTGAACCTGGTTTCGTATGTGAGCTCTAGGTAGTGTAGAATAACTTCAACTCCCTTTATCCTTTTCAAGCGTTGCCTAACCACTTGAGTTTAAACTGTTATTGGGGGGTTGGTATATTAAGAGGTAATTTTAATCATGAAATTTAATCAATATTTATATTCACTCATCGTTCATATAAATATTCCCAACAATAGCAGTAGAAACAACTGAGTCATGATAATGAATATATTGTAACATCCGGATCAATGTAATTCTAATATTATCATGAGCAGTTCCTGCAGTAACAGCTTGAGACAGACATGTGAGAAATCTAGACGCAAAGCCAATTAATAAAAACATCTAAAGAAATTGAGTACAGCAGAGATGTGTACCTAGGCTTTTAGTAATTAATAACAAACAATGATATAATTAATCATAAAAGCTGCAATATGTGATCTGTCCTGGAGTTTTCAAGAGTTCTTATAAACTGACATCCAATTGACTATATATATACAACTAGGAATTTATAGTTAAAGGTACAGTATTGAAAAAGCATACGCTAAGATAATTGATGTGAACGGTATACATAATTTAAGCTTTGAGTAAATCGAGCTGGTATATATATAGTTAATATAACTAATTGATATTAGTTGACGCAGATTCATTAGAATTATTGGTTTTATCTGCTGATTTATCAGCTCGAGAATACATGTAGAGCTTGAACTATTATAACTGAGTTAATAGGTTGTATTAAAGAAAGTATCAGCTGGAGAAAAGTAATATTCGGCTGTGCCCGGGTGGTACACATATATAGTGTCTACTTAAGAATAATCTGGTTATGTATCTATGGTAATTATATTATAAAACACTGATTCGAACCTTTTTAACTATCCCGCTGAATGTTGTAGTTTTATAATTTGTGAATTGCCTAATAATAATAATAATAATGTTGGCTCTTTTAGTATTGATGATATAGAATGCATGGCCATGGATATATGTATACACTCGGATATAACGAATTGATGTCTCAAGCACTTGCTTATTATGAAACAAAATACAAATTCGAAATAATGCGTATGCGCACTATAGTACTGCTGGAGAGCTAAGTTATAGTGCCATACGCGTACCTAAACTTGGAGTAGATCAAGAATTGAACTTCCAGTTATATGGATTTGCATAAGTGACAAACTATAGCGCTTTCACCTACGTTATAGTATACATTGTGGTATAGGATTAACTGTTTAGCAACCGTGAAATCAAGATAATTTACTTAGTTCAACAATCGCCTAGCTATAATATTCAGGATACTACTAAAATATACTGGCTCAATAATCTTCTCCTAAAATATTTATTAGTAGGTGAGCTCGCATCTCTGCCTGTCATAGTTCTGGCTTTATAGTAACTAAATTAGAGTTCAAACCCTGGGACATTGATTTTACATAAAATACACGTATTAGATGATTCCAGGGTTTGGAGTATCTTTGGGTCCAAAGGTTGGTTGCTCACTGCAAATAAAGTATAATCTTGTTCATTGCTTATACTTTCTATTAAATTACAAGAGTAGAAATAGAGTTGAAAAAAAAAAAGCCTATGATAATTAATCTGCTCAAAACACAGGAGCTCTACGCAGACCACAAGTTACGCGTATTGAACGTATCGGCTATAGCACCAAAAACAACGGCTTCTTCCGATATGTGGTTTTTCTCATGACAATTTCCAAGCTTTGTACGCTTACAATTACTGTAGCTTTCGTTTTTTTTTTTTTTTTTTTTTGAGGCATGTTATTAAAACTTTTGGTTCACCCAACTTTTTATTACTTGAATTGAAATCTTAAGTACTCAAGCCTGTGCATGTGCATGCCATGACTTGGTTCTAAAGAAAATGTTAAAATTACTGAGTAGAGCTGTAGTGCTTGGAACTGGAATACCTAATTCAATTATAGATTCTTACATTATATAATCATATAAGAACCAGACAGTGCTTGGGTGTAACAATAATAACAAGATCCAAGATTCCAAGGGTCTAATAAGAAAAGAATAACCATAAATTATAAGTATCAAATATTTTTTAATGATTGTATGTAATAACCTATTAACACAAATTTAAGTTGCAACTATTAAAAATATAATGTGACAATCTTTTTTTTTATCTCTTCTTTATTATTATCAATCAACTTTTCTTTTGAAACAGATTTTATATATACTCATCCAAAGCAAACTTGAATAAAATCCAATCCATCTCCAATAACTCTAGCAGGAGGTGTTGGCCCTAATTCCCCAGTTTTTAATTTTTCAGTTAACTAATTATCATGAATCATTTTACTTAAAGAAACCTTTTACCCAATAACGCATGAACAAGTTTGGAATCAAATCTTTGATAAATTTCACCAGTTGGAAATCAGCATATGCCAACATTTTTTCAGATCCTTAAATAGTCATATAACCTTGATGCAGTAGTAGAAACAGCCAAAGGGACAACTGCACCATCAATAAATCCAGTATTACCAGGTAATAATGCTGTTTCATTGACTTGTAATACAGGATATTTTTGAAATGTTCCGTCTGAAGGTTTACCAGTATCCATCCCATTTGGGTGTCCAATAACTCTATCACCAGGTTTAAATTTTATAACACTTGGTCCAACTGAAGAAACAGATCCCTGCACATGTAACATCATGGCCCACAGTTAATAGATAGATCCATTGAGAAATGGTCCATTAGAGATTGCGGTTCAACTTGTTGGAAAAATTTATCTCTGTTACACCAACTGCTTTGGATTCGACAATTAATAGTTTCATTTTCTCGTGGGGTAAAAGAATGGTGCTTTGTCAACTTTTAAGGGTTGACCTGGTGTTTTGATCCATGCTGCGTAATTTTGTGGGTCATTGCTCATTTGTTTTTATTTCTTAATCTTTTTATTGTACTATTGCTACTATTATGTTGACAAGAATTTAGGTGGTAAATTTACATGTAAATCGGTTTTCTTAGCTGCACTGGAACGTTGCATTTAAAGCTTGAGGCTTCATGCCATATATATATATATATATTTCTCCATATATGCAACCTCAATATTCATTAAATAACTAGTCGTAATTGAAACCAAAGGTTTTGAATATGATATCGACATTATACAAACAAAACTGGTTTCCCTAGAGTTAGTGTGTGAAAAGAATCTAGTAATAAAATAGGTAAATTGTGTTTGATAATTGCACAATATATGACTTTTTTAAGCAGGCTCAACGCCATAAGATTTACGCCAAATATAACTCACAATTAGAGGTTATCAAAGTAATAATTGAAATTCAAAAAAAAACTTATATAAAGCCTTCATTAATTACAAACTGGAGTTATCTGAATAGTATATATATATATATATGTATATAACCTCATTTCAAATGTGAAAAGTCAAGGTTTATTTGACAATACACTATCTTTTCACTGTTCTTCACGTGTAGCCCTTCGTGCGTGGATAAGGAGTTTTTAATTTCCACCCTTATAACTACAGCTTTGATTAACATTACAAAAAAAAATCATCACCACATTTTTTTTTTACTTTCCCCTACGAATTAAATTATAACAACAAAACTACAGCAAAATACTAATCATACTAACCAATAAAACATAGATGTACAACCCTAAACTAATAAGTTAAATAGAAGCCAACAGCACATCACTAAAAAAGAAAGAGATATATAATTTTTTTTTTTTTTTTTTAAAAAAAGTATAATATAATATTACTTACAAAAATGATGAGGAGGCATCAACAGATAGGTAGTACACCTGGTGGATTATACCCACCAGTACCACAAATGGTTGGGAATCCATTAGCAGCATATAAACTCCGCAAAGATCGAGAAAGACCTAGAGTATTAGATAAATATATTGTCAATGGATATATTGCAAGTGGGACATATGGTAGAGTTTATAAAGCTAAATCAAGATCATCAACAAATAATGGAGTATTTGCAATTAAAAAATTTAAAGCAGATAAAGAAGGGGAAGTTGTACATTATACAGGTATATCACAATCAGCAGTTAGAGAAATGGCATTATGTCGAGAACTGAATCATATTAATATAACCAATTTAGTTGAAACGATTTTAGAAGATAAAAGTATTTATATGGTATTTGATTATGCAGAGCATGATTTATTACAGATTATTCATTTTCATAGTCATCCAGATAGAAGACCAATACCTGAACCAACAATTAAAAGTGTATTATGGCAATTAATAAATGGAGTTAGTTATTTACATCAAAATTGGGTATTACATAGAGATTTAAAACCAGCAAATATCATGTTAACAGCTGAAGGAGTAGTAAAAATTGGAGATTTAGGTTTGGCAAGGTTATTTAATGATCCATTACAATCATTATTTACTGGTGATAAAGTAGTTGTTACAATTTGGTATAGAGCACCAGAATTATTATTAGGAGCAAGACATTATACACCAGCAATAGATTTATGGGCAGTTGGATGTATTTTTGCCGAATTATTAGCTTTAAGACCAATTTTTAAAGGTGAAGAAGCCAAAATGGATAAAAAAAATGTACCATTTCAAAGAAATCAATTACAAAAAGTTATGGAAATTTTAGGTTCACCAACTGTTGAAAAATGGCCATCATTACCAAAATATCCAGAATATCAATCTTTACAAACTTTAAAAACTTATCCATGTGCATTTGAATCATGGTATCAATCAATTGGATTCAAAAATAAGTTAAATGGTGGATTTAGTTTGTTGTGTTCTTTATTGGAATATGATCCAAGTAAAAGAATCACAGCCCATGATGCTTTAACCAATCAATTTTTTAAACAACAGCCAAAACCTTGTTTAAATGTTTTTGAAGGTCAAAATTATGAATATCCTAATCGTCGGATTTCAAATGAAGATAATGATATTAAATCAAATTCACATCCTGGGACTAAAAGACCTAATAGTAATGCAGATGATTTACATCCTTCAAAAAGAAGAAAATAAATGAGAAAAAAAAAATTTAAGAAACACCCATTGATTCTAGTTTACCTGGTGGGAAATTAGCAGCATAACTACTAGTTTTTATACTTCTTAATAATGCTTCTAAACGTTTTTTTTCTGCTTGTTCTTTTCTTAAAGTTTTTGTATGTTTTGCATTTAAATCCATTAATATTCGTTTAAATTCATGCCTTAATATTGCAACTGATGTTGGTTCTTTAATTGGTTGTTGTTGTGGTGGTGGTGATGATGGTATTGAAGTTGATGGTGATATAGGTTCGTTTATACTACTAGCACTACTATCATCCATAGATAATCCCATTACTCTACTAGCTCTTTTATCTAATTGTTCTCTACCATTATCATATATTTGATTTTGTAAATCTCCAACTTGTTTTTCTAATCTTTGCCTTTCAGATTCATATTCTACAGTTTGTCGAGTTAAATCTTCCAAACTTCTAACAACAGATTCTAATTCGGATTTTAAAGTTTCACATCGTTCTTTCCATTCACCAACTCTTTCTTGATTAGATTTTAATTCATTTTCTAATTGTTGAGTTTTTGCTTGTGATTGAAATTTAACATCTCTAAGATTAGTCTTTAAATCAACATTTTCTAATTCGAATTTTTCTAATTCATTACGATTCTGTTCATATGATTGATTTAATGATTCTAATTGTTGTTGTAATAAAGTTTTTACTTTCCCATCATCTCCTCCTTTCATATTAATAACTTTATCTATTAATACATTTAAATAATCTAATCTTTCATCTTCAGATTTATTTTCCCCCTCATTTTCAATTTTTAATATATCAACTAATTTTATAATTAATTTATCAATTTTTATTATTGAATCATTTTTCCAACTTCTTCTCATCATTCTATCACTTGCCGGTACTACTTTATTAACTTCACTACTACTTTCCAAACTTTTCCTTTGAATATGTTTTTCAAAAGTTTTTGAACTCGATGATAAACTTGCAGAATGTGTCAAAGCTAATACAGCAATATTATGCTTTAATAATTGGGTATCTAAATTATAACATTTTTCATTAATTTCATTTGATTGTCTTTCTAAATTTGCAATTTTCCTTGATGCTAAATCAACTTCATCTTCAGCATGTTTACTTAATCTTTTTTTATTAAACATTCCAAATGATGATTTTTTTTCGTTTTCTACATGTAATTTTGATAATGATGATGCAGCATCTCTTAATTTATATTCCATTTTTAATTGATTTTCAATTTCATATTTTTGATTCTTTAAATCCCATATTAAATCATTAATTTCTTCTAATTCTTGATATGATAATATTTCATAACCTTGACAATCTGCTATTGATTTACCTACTAAATAATTTAATTGTAATGGATCATTCACATTTATTGATTCTGATATTTTGAAATATGATGTTTTTGAGATATCATGGGTATACATGTTATTGTTGTTACTATTTTTGTTATTAGAGTTATTAAATATAGTTGTGGGGGCATTCATATATTGTGTTGGATCTTGAACTGTATCAAACCCGTTATAGTCGTTAATTAGATTGAAACCCATCTTCTCTTCAATCTCCCAAATTCTTGTTTTTTTTTATTATATCTTGTACAATCTCTTTGTCTAATGATGGTAGTAGTTACCAAGAGGATAGAACAGAGAGAAAAGAGAAAGAAAAAAAAATTGGTAACGAGAAAAAAAAACTAAGGGGGCTGGTTTGTCCACTTGGAAAAAAATAATAATAAATGCTTCAATACTAATAAATTTAATCTGTGGGTGGTGAACAAATTTAATAAATTAAAGTGTGTGAGAATGAATTGGATGTTGAGCTTTTTTTTTTTTTTTTTTTCTTCTTGTGATACTACAAAAAAGGCTTTAATGAGGCGCGAGAATCTTTATAAATTTTTTTATTTTTTTTTGCTTGTTTGAATGAAACGTTTCAAAGTGTACAAGTAGTTTTGAATGTGCATAAATTTAATTTTAGAACTCAACTAGTGTTCACCGGTCGGTGCCGAGAATGTCTTTCAAGCACTACTAACAAGTAAGGGACGTTTAATTTTCAAGGGAAGGGAGAACGTGAATGAGAAAGACATTCTTGAAGCAATAAATCATTAAAACTCTATAGAGACAGTTCGAATGGAATGGATAAAAGTGTTCACTTCTAGTCTCGATTATGCATCAATTGTTGTACGAGGGGAAAACGATCCCAATGAACCGGTAAAAAACCTGGATAAGCTTGAATACCTCGTCTTGTGCATGTTCCCAGCGATCTTTTAAAAATAACGGTTTTTGTTGTTTAAATGATGATGATGATCTATAGTGATCGTTGATTCTTTATAATTTGTGCAACTATTTAATAAGTGAATTGGTTACAATAGTATAAAGATTAGTTCAGGCTAATAGTGCTAACAACTGGCAATTCGACATGTTTAAAAATATTGGTGCGAGTTTTTATATAATAATTATGTACATGTGTGAAGTTCAAAAATTTTGGTGTCAGGGGTCATAGCATAAATAAAGTGTTACAACACGTCCTAGCTTGAATTGCTGTATACTAAGACGATCTAGAAACAAGTTGAACCAAGACGCTCACAGACCAAAATATGAATGGATCCCATACCATTGTCAGGTCAAAGAGAACTAAATTGCTAGAATTTTTTTACAAATTTCTCAAGTTTTGATTCAATACATGTAGGTAATTTCACAAGTACTTTGATCTTTGTATTTACCAGATTGTCATAGATGTTCCTTATGCTGCACTATGCATTGTAGTAAAAAAGATCAGAAAGGAAAACAGGTATATCATATTTGAGATAGTCATGATGGATTTAGCAACTGTTGGTGTAAATGCTCAGTTTCCTTTCTATATATATAATAATGCAATGTGGTACATATATGAGGCCATGAACAAATAATAAAACTTTACTGTTTAGCTGTAAATATATATATCCACAGGCTACTATCGCTATAGAAGCCATGAGTATTTCATAAATGCGTAGATAGGGACTTTACATACATGTACTACACATCCGGTTTAATCCCTTAATATTGCATATGATGCATGATTCTCTTATTATGCTTGTGTAGCAAGATAGAGTATTTGGAGATGAGATAACTGCGTCATTCGTAGAACTGTAGCTATAGCCATAGTTATAACAAAGGAATATTGCATTAATTATTAATTAATTATTGATTTATAATGGAGCGGTTTTCCTTTTGTACCAGGTAATTGTTGCCATATGGTATACTATAGTATATACATATAATTCGTACAATTATAATTTGTCCTCCAACTTTAAACTTTCAAGTTTTAAATTTGGTTATAATATATATGTGGTTCTGTATAAAAAAATGCCGGATAGCCCTAGGCTAGCTGTGGTAGCTGCGAACAGCTTAAGTTGTAAAGTTAGTAGTCTTAAAGGCTCGTTTAATTTTAATTGTATAATCTTAAATTTGAGCTCAAATAATACATTAATTGTCTCAAATTAGAAAAACTCAGTTTAGACCAAGCTATATCCGGATATAGTTACGATATACTGATATCCTATAGTTATCATCTCCAATTATCTGCCATAATTTGCAACTATAGCGTGCAAGACGGCCTACCACGTTCGGTGCAAACAGACGACGTCCCACGGCAAGACAGGCATACAATTTAAATAAGACAGCATAGCGCAGGTTTGATTTCTTTTGGCATTGAACAGCTCTACAGTATATATATATATAATATAAGCTCACTATAGCTTTATGCTAAATACTCTAGGATCAATATATTAAACCTTTGTGGGGGTGCCATGCATGAAATGAATGAGCTGATGGTACGTACCATAGTAAAGCTTGTACGAGCCTTAGCCATAGTATCGATATTGTTGGTAAATATATTAACCAGCATAATAATCAGTAATCGTTTAAAATGTATCAGAGAGACGCAATTGAATAGCTCCTAACTGGTTTTTATTTTATAACTTGCATTGATCTTGTGTATTGATCATTAATATATAGTTGGAACTATAATTAGTGTACTTTAATGCATGCAGGATATAAATTTTTAAAAAAAGAGGACATTATTAAATAACGTATTATATATATATGGAGCAAGCAAATTTTTTTTTTTTAAACCAATTCACCAAAGATCCTTGAAGTTTATCGTTCTAGCAGTTCTAATAATTCATTATCAATAGAAATAAAGTCCATAATCTGCAGCACAACCGTCCCGAGTGTGTGTGGTAAGCCTCCTTATTAATACTACTGCTGAAGGATTCTAACTCGATCTTGAATATTCAGGAGAAGTGGTGTCATCGATCGATATTTAATAATCGAGTTAATCACTGTGGCACACGCCACTGTTGTAATTAATTAATGACAACATTTTTAATAGAATCTGATAATATTTTCAAAATCAAGGAGTTGCAATGGCTCATTATCTTCGTAGCTCTACCTTATTCAACTTTACCTAAGATCGATGGAGCTCGAATTCTAAGATTAGATTATGGAACTTACCGATTAATCTTTGAAAACTAAAATACTTTCATGTTGCAACTGATATCTCTTTTTCAAATCTACCTAGGATATCATAATAATGTTTTTGAAGGAACCACAGAAACTGAATTGGAGGTGGTTAATATCCCATTGAACATACAATTGATTATACTTGTACGCGTGGTAGTATCGAACTTGACATTCTCAACACGAGCTCAAGGCACAATATAAATTCGAAATTAGCATTGCTCCTATCCATATAGACTTTCTAATCCCTAATTTCCCATATAAGTCTTATATGCATGTAATTAATTACTTAGGTGTCACGGTATCGCTAGCTGCAATATTTATATATCTAGGGTCACCAATCGACTCGAACACGTTAATTGATTAAAACTACAGATAATAGAAGGACAGATCATCTTGATCATATCTCTTCACCTAGTCACAATTTTGAACGTAAGAATCTATTCTTTGATGTTTTTTTATTGGTCTTGGAATCGCGATCTCTTGATCACAGATTTGAAACACCTAGGCTGGGGGGAAACCGCGTCTCTGCGGCGTACAAATTGTAAATACATTCTTAAACTGTGTTAGCATGCAACATCGACGGTTGTGTACATGGCTTGCGTGGATTAAGACACACACACCGGCACCCTCCTAGGATACTACAGCTAGCTCAGGCTTATGCGGAATCTAGCGAGCTCTAAATTTCAAAGCATCTAATATGGATTTTAAATTCACATTCACACACAGAAAATACAAAAACCATAATAAAAAATGCACAAAAACAAAACTAAAACTAGTATAACAAGGGTAGAAAAAATATAAATTAATAAATGAAAAAATTATATAAATAATTATATTATTGGATGCTCTTTTTTTTTTATAACGTTTATTTATCGCAATCCAAAACATATCGTCCAACAATCTTACCTTCTTCCATCAATTTGAAGACATTAGCTAATTCACTTAAACCAACAACTTTGAATGGAGAGTGGACTAAACCTCGATTGAAGAAATCTAAAGCTTCAGCAGAGTCTAATCTATTACCAACATATGAACCTTTAATACTAACACTCTTAACAACTTGAGTGAAAACTGGAGAAATAACATTAGCATCTTTTGGTAAACCAACCAAAACAATGGTACCTAAAGTTCGAACGTATTCAGTTGATGCAGTGATAGCTTTTTCAGCAACAGCCATGTGAACAACAGCGTGTGGACCGCCACCAGTAATACTGATGATTTCTTTAGTCATATCTTTAGATTTTGCAAAATCAACAAATGCTTCAGCACCTAATTCTTGACATAAAGCCTTCTTTTCATCACCAGTATCAATACCAATAACTCTGAAACCCATAGCTCGAGCATATTGGATAGCTAATGAACCTAAACCACCACCAGCACCAGTTAAAGCAACCCAATCACCTGGTTGAATATCAGCAACTTTTAATGCTTTATAGACAGTGATACCAGCACATAAAATTGGAGCAGCACCTGCTAAATCAGCGTTTTTATCAATTTTAGCAGCGTGAACAGCATTGGCAGTAGCGTATTGTTGGAAAGAACCATCGTGGGTATAACCTGATAAATCAGCTTCAGCACAACTTGATTCACCACCTTTTAAACAAAATTCACAAGTTAAACATGAACCATTTAACCATTTAATGCCTGCATAATCACCAATTTCAAAATTGGTAACTTGAGAACCTTTTGCAACAACAACACCAGCACCTTCGTGACCACCAACTAATGGTAATTTGGTTGGTAAAGGCCAATCACCTTTCCAAGCGTGTAAATCGGTATGACAGACACCTGAGTATTTGACATTAATTAAAATTTCAGTTGGTTTTGGTTCTGGAACTGGAATATCTTTGTAAACTAATTCACCACCGTTAGTGTCGAAAACAACAGCTTTTTGAGTCTTTGGAATACTAGGCATTTTTGAAATAATTGTTGAATTGATTGTTGACAGAGGTCGAGTTTTTAAAATTGAAAAAGATGGAGCTAAAGTGAATCTTTTTATATATAGAGAAAGTATTGTTGCTTTTTCTTTTTCTTGTTTGTTGGGTGGGAATATAAAAATTTAAAACAAAAGGATGTTTGTTACCTTACTATTATGCTTTGAATTTAATAGTTTGTGATATTCCTCGTAAACAGTTACGTCGGATCCCTTTATATAGTTTTTTTTGAGACAAGGAATGCATAACTATGGTGATAAGTTGCGCTTGAAAGGTAATATTCACAATAGCAATAACACTTTAAAATGTTACTATAAAAAAAAAATAAAATAAAAAAATGGGTTGATTCTAAACTTACTCAAAAAAAAAGCACCTGTTTTTTTTTTTTTTTTTTGTTTGTTTGGACCACTACAATCCATGAGAAAAAAAAAAAAAAGTGGTGCGCAAACCTCAACCCTCTTTGGTTGAAAACTTCACTGAATTATTAAATCATTCTAATAAAAAAAAAATAATAAAAAGTATACTGCAGTATACCCGTCCATAGTTTTAATGAAAAAAAAAAAATTTAATGTTTCCAAACTTTAACTCAACCCATGCAGCCACCACAATTTTTTTTTCCAGTACACTGTATTTTTGCACAATTAGAAATCTATCGGTCCAACGCTTTTCATAATATGTATACTTTTATTTTAAATTACTATTATAAATACCACATACATCATTTTTGCTTCTTTGAAACTTGTCTATGGAACCTATGATGGAGTTAGTTCCATGGCTGCATGCAGTTAGATTTTCTTATCCATCATTTATCCGTGCGGCTGTGATATTCTTTGAAATTTGATGATCCCTTGTTTCTTGCAGACAGATTATAGTTTAAAGCTTGAAGACCCTTCACGCGCGCAGCCACATCCATCTAAGATTAAGAATCTAATCTCACGCGGCATGCACCGGCTTGCCACAGCTTAATTTTCAGTCCGTCCTCAGCTAGCGGGTAACAGCTCTTCCGGTGGCTGATCGATAAGATTCGATCGGGAGCGGATTTGCGGACCAATTGATGCAATAGTAACTGCTGCTTAAGCTTGCCTTAAGCAAGCAAGCATGTCGGGGAAATGGGGCGCCTTAAGCTTACAAAAGCTCTCTAACCGCTTTTCAACATGATAAATTGCGCTTTATTACATCAAACCCTTTAATTTTGCAAGCTACAGATTTAACTTTTTACCAAACTTGTTTATTTATTTTAACTGAGTTAATATGAATATTTATAGGCAGGGTTTCATTAAACTCGGCTGCTCATATATAGTAAATCCAATAATTATTGCTCGTACCCAAAAATAGTTTATAATGCATTATTTAATTTCAAAGCTAGGTAAAGACCCCCTGGGGGAGGGGTCAATTAATTGATGAATTCATGGTAGGTTATTAATGGGTGAATGGAGCTCGAAGTTATTCAATTGGCAAAAATCATACATGCATGGGATTATCAAATCTTTTAAGCTTGAATTAATTGATTCACGCTTAATCGTTATGATACAGAATTCTATATATCTATAGGTCGTATATATTATGCCAATTCATTTTGTTCAGTTTAAAGAAGATTTTCAAGACAAAGGGGCAAAAACACACCCAACACGCTGCTCAGCTTCCGAAAGTGCTAAACAAAAAGTAACGCCACATTTTTTTTTTCCGTAAAATTGGAGAAGCGTTCTTAAGAGCCGCTGCATGGCTGTTTGCGCGCCGGTTATGCATCAATTGTGTCGCTACCGTCAGATTTCATAACCCTCAGCACTAAAACTGAAAAATATTTCAGTAATAATCTATTAAATGATGGTGTTTTTGACTTTTTAAAAAAATTTTGGAAGAAAAACTTGGAATTTAATTCACTATATGTTCACTGTTCACTGCAAGTACATGTTGGATATATATGGTTGTGATTATTATAGTTAAATAAAGTATATAATTTACTAAAGGTGCGTATAGTTCTCAAAGTAGCTATAGAAAATTTTGTGGCTTGAAAATTTAGAATTTTTGAAACTTGCAGTAAATAAGGTGATTAATTTTGTAAACCATTATTTGTATGTTACTTCCATGAAATTTTTGTTGCATTAATTAATATTGCACTGTAGGACTCCATCGTAATTATAACTCTTCCTATATTAACCGATCGTTCTACGTTACAGATCAGTTATTCAAAACATGGTAGAAGTAACACATTCCATTATCCTATAGTGAGGTATTATAACGAAATGGATCTGATTAAACTCAGATCTGTCAAATCTCTATTAAAGATGACTCTTCACGATGATTGACTTATAATTATAGTTTGGTAATATAGGGAGAGCGTTGTTATAATGATTTCACTTTTTCTTTTCCCGGGATTTAAAACGTTTTAACAGATCTCGGGACTATAGTATACTCAGTGCCATAAAATTGCCATACTTAGTTGGTTTTAAATCCAGGTTGTATAGCACGGGTACAGTTACTTCAAAGAAATAAAGTATCGTGTTTATCTTTAAAATTTCACTATAGAGCATTTTTTTTAAAAAATGCCAAAACTTTAGATTGTGTAACTGATAGGGTATACCTGATTCCGATATCTTCTATTAAGCCTGGTGTATCCATTTGTTAGTAACTTGATTAAAGTTCTCTCCTGATTATAGTTATATATATACTAATGTCTACAATAGTCAACTCAATTTTATGCTATTATATTAATTGTATTCACTTGATCTAATAATCGGTAATTGGTTCGAAACTAACAATCGGTTATTAATGGTACTGGGTATACTATATATAGTTTAGATGACTCGTAACTATCAAACCTCAATCATAAGGAAAGGATTAATCCTGCAGGGGAATAAACACAGAACGTTGTTATTAATAAAGAACTTTGTATAAAGTAGATCCGGCTTTAGGTTTATGCTTACGTGGTTAAAGGTGAAGAGATGCCTAAATAGTTGAAGCTCTGATGTATATCAACATGTATACATATATGCTAACATTTGATCTTTATCTAGACTTCCATGACAAATACAAGCATATATACCAATGGACTTATAATCGATGTAAATCGATGTGTTTTTTTTTTTTTTTATAGAAGAATAAATCTACTCGTATCTTTCTCAGTTTATGATATTATTACTCGTATTAATTTACATGGTGCTGCCGCTATTTTAATTTATGCATTAGTGAACCAGACAATAGCTATAAAGCTTCTAGAGTTGCCAGTTGTCCAAAATCTTTAAAATCGTATGAACTGATTATTTTAAATTACAAATAAGTCCAATATTGAATTTTCTAAGCTCATTCCATTCAAATTGAGCCAGAAAATTATTAACCCAAGATATTACCTTGATAAGTTTACTCTTGAGACACCCACTATTGTAAATGCTTATGATGGTATGATATCCCAAGAAACTTCGTTGAATCTCGAACAATAGCTGAATAAAATCTTACTAGTAATTACCCATGGCTTTGGTAAATTATTGTTTACTCAATTCAGCGTCATTAAAAGCAACAATTTATTTTAATTAGTTTGGATTAGTCTCATCAAATTACAATTAATGTAATTATAAACCCTTCAAGTACATGTTCCCGCTTGAAAGGATGGAAGTGGCTTGTGAGCTTAAGCAAATAACCGTTACCAAGGCAACGGGTTCATACATAATCGATAGATCAAGTAATTTTTTGGCCCCGCCATCCATGCATTAAATATTTCAAAAATACAATACGTGTAGCTTGAAGTCTACCGAGACTTAACGATTGTATCAGATACTGCAAATGATGGGTTTAACGGATAAATGATGAATATTCTCTATGAATTATAATCTTGATGTTTTGGAATATTTGAAATTTTCAAGAAAATCGAATTGATGAACGGCTTGTGCTTTATCGATTGAACAGAGCATATGGAAACTGGTTGCATTTAGATGTGATGCATATATGAGCTAATCTATAATTAAGTAATTGCCAATGATCCATTCATGTGGAGTAATTTAGCTAATAGAAGGATTTTGCGTATCTGAGCTATGTTGGGAGTTTTAGAAATAGTTAGTATTTTTATGTTTTGTGTTATTTTACGTATTCTGTCTTTCTAGACAACAACTATTAATTGAATTACTTTTTATTT
>JAKTSB010000328.1:0-21387 GCA_030579975.1 Blastobotrys buckinghamii (nom. inval.)
TACATTAAAGCTTCGGAAGTTGGAGGACAACCTGGAACATAGACATCAACAGGAACAATTCGATCACAACCACGAACTACTGAATAAGAATAGTGATAATAACCACCTCCATTGGCACAGGATCCCATAGAAATCACCCACTTTGGTTCTGGCATTTGCGAATAGACCTGCCTTAATGCAGGTGCCATTTTATTGGTTAAAGTGCCGGCAACAATCATAATATCAGATTGACGAGGTGAAGCTCTGAAAATAATCCCCAAACGATCTTGATCATATCTTGGAGCAGAAACGTGCATCATTTCTACTGCACAACATGCTAAACCGAAAGTAACTGGCCAAAATGACCCTTGTCGTGCCCAGTTGGCAATCCCATCCAATGTAGTTAATGCATAATCAATAGTTGAATTTGGTTTTTGTTCACTAGGTAATGGCATATCAGTTGGCATTGGAGCACTTTCTGTATATGGTGTAACGTGTTGTGATTGTGATGCAAATCTTTTGTTAATGATTCTACTTGCTAGTAGATTGGTTGATGCAGGTGCGCTCCATCGCTGTGTTTTTAGTAAACTCTGTCGTAACATTATATGCAAATATTCTGAAAGTTGTGTTGTGAAAAGACAATAGTTTAGTTTTTGAATATATCACTCAAGAACGGTAGTTTAGTTGATCTTATTGTCTTGTGGTGGTTGTCTTGTGTCGTTGATTTGTGTTGTTGAAATTTTTTTTTTTTTTATTTTCCAAAAATTTCGTGTGTGATTAGTATTTTTTTATGTGTAATAGGCCAGTTTTTATGTGTGGGAGTTTGGAAAAATATTTATAGGTAAAATTGGTATTAATTGAGCGGGGGATTGTGAAATTTTGGCTTACGCAAGGTTTATTGGGAAATTGCTTGTCTTTAATTGGCTGAATAAGTTGAAACATTGCTGGGGCTGGTGAGAGCTTTGTTGGAGTTACCCGGATGAAAATTTAACTTAATCTATACCCATATATAAAATCTTTATGTAATCAATTCATGTACCATTAATTATTCTAATAATTTATGGTTTAAAATTAACACACCTGGAACTATTTTTTAATAAATAACTGATAGTACGATGGTGGCAATATCTGGTGATGATATTTGCTAATTCTGTTTTCTCAGCCTTAGTACAATCTAGATGATAGCAACTTAAGTAATTAATAAAGGTTTTAGGTAGTCTGCAAACAACCTTTTCCTAGGTAAAAGTCTTCACTATTGAGGTTTCTAAGGGTTGGCTGGCCATATGATAGTCAAGTACAAATTAGTAGCTCAACAACCCTATAGTCAGATCATAAAAAAATTTATAAGTTTATCAATGATCTTGAGAGTAGAGACTTGGTAAAATTTTTTCAATAATTTGTTAACAGTCAAAGTTGCAATTTATCGTGTAATTATCTGTTATAAACTGATATATAATACCTACATTTGTACGGTATGCTATTTCTTTAACCATGCTTAAAGGTTATAAGCATGTCAATTAATATGGCACCTCACATCAGCTAGCTATAGATATATATCATACTTCCAATCGAGCCCAATAAGAATAGGCTTTGACTATACAAGATCCACTAGCATCAGGAAACCGGCTACAAATCTAGTTGTTCACTATTCTGATTAGTTCTTTTCCTCTAAAATCTAAGATCAATGGGGCAATGTGTTGAGGTACAAAGGATTATCATGGGAATGTATACCCTCTGTGCTTACATTATCACGTCTAGAAATTGAGTTTTGATACTAAATCATTGGTTGAGATAAGATACTATATATTAATACCATAAATATTATATTGAAGTTTAGATGAAGAATAGCTAGTGCCTTATATCGTGTATTGCAGTCGTATATTAAAGCTGGGAACTTAAGGATTCGTTACTTAAGATAAAGTTGCAGATTAGGTTTATAATGTACAACTAACAAAGATCAGCTTTTACCAAAAAAACTCTTGATGCTATATATATTTAAATCTAATAATAACGCGTCTTTAAAACAACAACTGTACCCAAAAAAAAAAAAAAAAAAAAAAAATACGCAAATGTATCTTCGGGAAATAATCAAACAGTGCATCTACAATTCGATAAATCATTTTGCTAATATTATCAAATGGCATTTGAACAAATTGTTTTGCCAATAAGTCTGAATGCAATTTTTGATTTAACATTTATTGGAATGCCTAGGCTTGTGATCGATTACCAATACAATTCTTAATTAAAGTAGAGCAATTTAAATTAATTTTTCGAAAAACCGCGAAAACGCTTCTAGTCATCGCTAAAATCAAGTTACCCCCGGAAATTACCATACATACATCAAAAAAAAAAAAAAAAAAAAAAAAAATTAAGAATTCTTAAGTCACTATTTTTTAGTTTGTTGAAAATTGGAGCATTTGTCATTAATACACAAGAAACTGTGTAAACTCCCAAAATTAATTCAACCAGATCGAATATCTGGCCTTATAAGAATGTAATCTAGAACGTCTAATCTGAGGCCAATTTGGGGCATGATTCAGTTTATGGAAGAAAGGATGAATTCATCCCTCATCACTAAAGATAATGCTAAAAAAGAGGATATAGCCAGTGTTTCAAAAAGCAAAAAAAGATCATGAGTCAAGAGGTACATGAAGCTGAAAACCACATTATCTCTTAACAATAGTAGAATCTATATCAGCCTAAATGATTTTATTTAAACCGTTTTGTTATTTTAATTAACATGTAACTCATTTCATTTAATTATTATATCTTAATACGAACGCGGTATAAATGGCGCGTCGCGTCCTCGCGATCGAGATCCTGTCGGCCATTTGAGAAACCTCTCCTGATTTGAAGCTGTTTATAATTATGTATACAGATAATTCAATCGTCTATTCCTATCCATCTTCACCCACGAATAAAAATCTATATAATATACTAATGAGGCTAGTTCCAACTAGTTAGCTTATATATATAGGACTAATAATTATTTCTCTCTGATGGCTCGTATTGCCATATAGTACAAATAGTACCTATTCATAGCTAGTGCTTTTTGTGCCATCAATACGTGCCCCCAAATTTGATTCGAAATTGCACATAGAATTACCCAGCTAGACTATTTTACCAGACCAGCCACCAATTCTCTAATTTTCTAATTTTCTAATTTTCTAATTTTCTAATTTTCTAATTTTCTAATTTTCTAATTTTCTAATTTTCTAATTTTCTAATTTTCTAATAAGTTTGTATAACCTAATATTACTATTAATCATAAAATGCTATAAATTGTTTTAGAACGAAAGAATTCTTAAGTTAAAAAATTAAACCGAAAAACGGGTCATTTCTTTAGCTGTAAATTACAGAATCAGTATATCCATTTTGATGTTTCATTATGATAGTTAAATCTAGAATTATTGCTTAACTGTTACATTTTTTAGGGTATTAGATGATATTATTATAGCTCAATTTCACATCAATTGTCAGTTAAGATCAGTCACCTAATTGAAAGACTCAACATTTTATTAATAACATAAGGAAATTAGAATAATATATATAGCCCTCGATAAGTTGACCCATTTGATTATCAGTGATATAGTAGCATACATCTTTAGCCATCTACTTAATCAATTGCTGCAAATCATCACAATTATAAGATTTCTTTCATACCAGTATAACTCAGTTCTTTGATTTAATTTAACTATTGTCTCGAGTTCGTTTATAAATTGCTAGGGTTCAGTAATTAATACTATAAATCATTCATTCTCTTATTGCAAAAAATTTACAAGTCTTTTAGTATAAGTCTAATGATTTTGATCTGTATACATTTCTGCCTGCAAACACGCTAAATATTTAGTTAAAATTAGTTAGTTAGTTGAATCTTTATTTATTAGTTATTATTATATTTATTAAGGACATTAGGACTGTGGGAAGAACATTCGGAAGTCCCATGGACTGCTCTTCACATATTTTATGTGAGTTCTAGTACTTAATTATATGTATACTGGAGTATATTATCAGGTAACACCGTGAATTGGATTTATTATGAGCTACCATGACGTTTAACAAAACATTCAGTGAGAGAATAGTTCTTTTATAGTATTATATTAAGTGTCCAAATTAAAGGTTTTATACAGTATTATTTGAATAGTTGCTCTAAATAATGAGTCTTTTACTATGTTAGTCAACCCTACCAGCTCATTAACATCCACACCAATAAAGTGATCGTTGAATGTGCATAAATGCGGCCACTACATCTACAATTGAAGTTTTGAAAAGTAATACAGAGTAATAGTTTATAAAAGGTATTAAGAAATAAAAAAATGAATAAATACATGACTCACTAATAATAATAAAATAATGGATAAAAATAAAAATACATAGAGCTCCCTCCTCTTCCACTTCTCATTGTTCAAAACTCAAATTGAGCATTCAAATCATTGGCATGTTGCTGTTGTTGTTGATTATACCCAGTCAAATTTTGAGGATTTTGATTCTGGTTATTATCAAATTCTACAGGTCTCCAATTCAAATCCTTTGAAATTTCACCAAAAACTTCCGAATCAAGTGAGACATCAGTTACAGGGATTCCAGTTGCAGTTGAAAAATCATATCCACCAAAATTAATTGGAGAATTTTCAATCAATGGGTTAGCATCTAGATTTTCAATAGGGTGGAAAATCGGCTGCTCCTGTGGAACTCCATTTGTATTTGGATTATGAGAATTGAAATTTTGAGGTTGAGAAGGTTGTTGAATTGCTTGAGATTGTGCAAGTTGAGCATGAGAATGTTGAGCAGATTGAGGTCGTTGAGGTTGTTGGGCTTGCTGAATTTGTGATTGAGATGCAGGTTCAACAGAGTATGACTGCTGTTGTTGGTAGTGTTGCCGTTGTTGATTATAATGTTGTTGATGAGAAGGTTGATGCATGATTGGTGGTGGTTGGCTATGGCTATGATGATGCCCTTTAGTATTAGTATTGGTATTATTGATATTTTCTTTCGAATTTTTCCTTTTGGTATCATTTTTTGGATTTGTAGATTTAACAAAATTAGTAATACTATTAACAACACTGTTAGACCGGCTTGTAAAAGACTTGAAAACACCTTTTGTTGGACTTTTACCTGCAGCAGTAGGATTATGATTATTAGTATTAATTTTAGAAGCAGGAGTAGGACTAGTACAATCTTGTAAGCTAGGAGGTTGGTGCAATTGTTGATACTGTCTTGGTTTCTGAACAGTTGATTCTAATGGAATAGTAGTTGGACTACTTTTATCATTATCAATAGCTGTTTTTGAATTCTTAGCAGGAGTTTTAACCGCGTTCTTATTAACTTGTTCGGTTAAATCTTTTTTAGCTTTTCTTAAATTTCTTGAACTTTTCTTTTTAACAATTCGATTTCTACTCATCTCATCAACTGTACTATTTGAAAAAATGAAAGATGGTTTTTTAGTGATTTGTTTGGCAGGTTGTACTGGTGGAGGATGATTATCTGGAGGCATTGAAACTCCTAATCCATAATTAGGTCTTGAATAATGCTTAGTCTTTTTGTTAGTAGCGTTAGTATTAGTAGAGTTTGTTTTCTTAGCAGTTGTATAATTTTGATTATTAAGATTTTGATGTGATTGTTGATGAACTAATCTATTGTTTGGAACTTGACGTGGTTGCTGAGCAGCTGCTTGTAATTGCCGGTGCTGATTTAAATTAGGAACTGAAGCAGCATGATGAATAACTCGTTGACCTTGAGGAACTTGAGTAGGTTGATTAACTTGATGTACCGGCTGTTGTTGTAATTGTTGGTGCATTTGTTGTTGTTGTTGTTGTAATTGAGACTGAGTTGGATGGTAGTGTTGCTGTGGTAACCGGGTCGTGTTTGTATTTATATTTTGTGGTGGAATGTTAGTATACTGCGCTTGCTGCTGCTGCTGCTGAGATGGAAGGATAGATCCAACAGGTAATCCACCAGCTGTAGCATTATTCAAATCACCTATTGGATCATATGCTAAGAAGTCAAAATCAAAATCATCATAATTCGTTGAATATGCCGCGTAACTTGATGTATTCATCATTCCAACTTTACGACCTGATGAAGCTGGATAATACGCCGAATATTGATTGAGATTATTCTGATTTTGTTGCAAATGAGGTACTAAAGGAGTATTCTCATTTGTGATATTGTTAGTACTATTTTTTGGTTTAACAGGCTGTACCAAATCTTCTGGTGTATGCTGAGGAGTATGTAATTGCTGCTGATTATTATTATTATTGCTACCAGTCACTTCATAGTCATAACTAGAAGAATCAAATACTGTACTATAAACAGTTGGGACTTTTATATCTTCTAGATAATCTCTTGCAATCTTATCAATTTGTGTTTGATCTATTGGTCCTAAATCAGGAGTTGGGGGATGTAAAATCTTATCTTCTGTAACTTGATGATTATGCAAATGATGCCCTGAATACATGTTACTATTAGAAGAAGATGATGCATCGTTTGTTAATTGTTGAAATAATAATTCATCTTCTAATGAAATGGTATAAGGTATCGTAGGTCCTCCACCACCGCCTTGACTCCATGAAGACATATTAGTTAATTATTTGTTATTATTGTATTATTATTAATATCAATTTCGCGTCGTGATGCTTTGTATATTAGTATATTAGTTTATTAAGTGTCGTTAATGAGGTGGTTTATGAATAATAATAATTGATAATGTCGAATAGCCAAAATCATGTAATAATTGAGAAAGAGAAATAAAGAAAAGAAAAACCCAAAAACTTTGAATGCTAATTACAAAATAGAGAATGAGAATTCAAAAGAGAGAGAAAGGGAGAAAATCAAAAGTAAAAAAAGTATAAAATAAACCTTGGTACTAATTCTCGTTACCAAAATAATAATCAGAAAAAAAAAATCAATTTACTTCTTTTTTTTGTGGACTTTTTTTTTTTTTATTTTTTCCCTTCGGCGTGCGGGCGTTATTATTTTTTTCTAGCGAGAAGGAAAAAGTTTGTTGTTGTTGTTTTGTTGTTATGTTTATTTTTTTTTTTAATTTATGATTCGAAAATATTAAATTTCAAGAATTTCTGGTGAGCGAAATATTTGGTACCCGCTTAAAAAACACGTTCAAGCATTGGGAAGTTCCCACTGGTGCACCATGGTGGTGCATTGTGACATATCGCGGTTCCGGTACGGTAGACACACGGAGAATCAATCTCAGATCTCACTATAAATTTCGAGGGATCTGAGATCTGAAAATTCTTGAGAGCGATGTTATATATTGAATCATTGGCAAGTTCTAAGCCCGACAATTTAAACAATCAGAGCTGCTAATTGTATTAGAAGAGATGAGAATCTGGTATATCAGATTCTGAGATACGCGTATAACTATGCAGATTTTAATGAGATCAGGATTCTAATCTGAGAAGAATATATTAAAATATATGGAATTAATTTTTTTTTCTTTTCAGAATTTTTGAACGCATTATTAACATATGAGTAAATATGTAGTTTGACACGATGGTAATTTGTTGCGAGCACATGTTCAGGTCCGTATTTTTTTCTATTATTGCCCTTAGCTAGTCTAGTCAAATAATTATTGATTATAGTTGATATACAGTATTGTATTAATTCTGCTTAATTAGAACCTGGTATTTGTTAACAGATGAAGAGTAGTATAATTCTCGGACTCAACAATTTTATATATATAGATGTTAATTGAATTTAAAATTCGATCGAGTCAATTTTTCTTTAGCTTGTATCTTGTTAAATTTTATTTTGGATTGGATTGCCTGGGCTGCAAAATCTCAAGTTGCTAAAGTATTTTAATCACAAATAGATCGTAATTAAGCACAAATCTATGATTGTGACAATTTAAGCTTACATCTCATTATAAATAATATATATCATATATTTCTGATCAAAACTAATTCAATTGTAATTCCGGCCAATGATTCATCTCAACAGCTGCCAACCTATAACTAATAGCCCAGTATTATAGGGTATATTTATGTATGTCCTATAGCCTGCAAATAGTCTTGAAGAGGTGTTATAGCCTATAACCTGATATCTCGAGGCGTCATGGTTGTTGATAGCTTCTATAGCCTTTTCAACAAATCATTATGACTGAACACTGATCAATGCTGTTCAAGTACAATGCGCATTCGATATTTTGTTCAGTAAAAAAATTTACGACAATTTGATACTAAACTATCTTAAGTCAGATCTCTAGTATATGTGGCTCAAGTATAACTATCAAACATTGAAATTCAAGCTTCAGCAGCATGGTCTTTTATAGCTAAATCAAGATTGAACCAAATTTATTACCTCAACCTACATCAATTGAAATTTTTGAGAGCTCAAATTCATTAGATGTATGCATGGTAGATAATATTCTATTCCGCCAAAACTCTAAACTGGGGTGGAATCGAGATTTGCATTTAAGCTTATGAAGTGGGCCTAAATAGGTTAAATCAAAACAAACAAGTTTATTGCAATGGTCTTAGGCTTATCGTGATTCCAATCTATACCATGGTAATCCGGGTCTCGTATACGATATCGGGATAGGTGACACCATGTATAAACTTCAAAGTGCTAAATTTTAAGTGTAAGCTGAGACTTTGTTGGTCTGTAAAATATACTACCTATATATATATATATATATAGTGTAAGACTCCTAGTTGTATTTTTGACGCAGATTTTGCATGTTCTACATTGTTTATTGACGTCTAGCTCATGCTGCAGCCAGTTCTAAGCAACAGATCAGTCCTTTAGCTATAGGAGCTCCCACTTGCGAATAGACAATATGGGGTCTGAGTATATGCCTTATCAACAAATCAATAATTGATATATCTATCCTAGTGTAATTAAGATCCTGACAATTTATATAACTTGCTATAGTTATAATTGTGTGTCAATTTCTATGTTTTAATTGGTTACATTGACTTTAATGACAGAAGATAAAGCTAGAACATATATACATGATTTTATGATCAACAATACATTTAAAAACCATCTGATATTACTCCTAGCACGTATACGCCCCCCTCCCCAAACGACAATAATACTTTTGCCTCAAATTTAAGCTCATAGGCCAGTTGATGTTTGACTTACTATCCATTGACTATAGGAAAAGTTAAATTTTAAAGGTATATGCAAAACGTAAAGTGTGGTTTTCTATATAACCACTAATTCATGATAATAATTATCAATTGAATTCTCAGCTTCGTTGCGATGGCTGAGCACTGTTAATTTATCACTATCGTGACTTGCAGTAATTCGGTTACAGCTTCTAACAATAGCTTATTCAGGTTAATATTGCTACTAAAAGTAACACGCGCTATATCATCATGATTACATGTAGGATTAAATCTTTTAAAGTCTCAATATTTATGGCACAAACATTCCTAAGAACATAGGAACGGTAACTTTCAGGGGTAAACTTACCATAGCAGGATAAGTGATAGCGTACATATATCAGGTTGCTCAAGAATTTAATCAATTATTTTGATTGCTATAGTATACTCAACTTCATTCTGCATCCTTAAGTTGTTGTTAATTAATTTAAATTATGGACCATTCATATATCTATATATATAGCAAAATGAGTTATTTCAGTCCATATATATATTATAATTGAGCTATTGATGATTATACTAAGCGGTTGAAGACCATCACCTTTAAAATACTAGCTAGCAAAAATTGATCAGCTATCGATATAAACAAGCTCGCTACAGAAAGAACCGCTCTGTTCAAGGCCAGGGCGTGTTCTACAATATACATATATGCAGTGACAAGCTCAATATATACTATACTATATATATATATATATATGGTAGTGCCACGCGTCCTGGTAATTGATTTGAAATATGGCATATGATGTTCGATCGATTGCATAAAATCATAAACCACACGTTGACTGGAATGTGAAAAGTTGCATGCAGTAAATTATAACTAGGATAGTTAAACAGATACTTTTTCTGCAGAATGATGATCCAATGAGAATTCTGATGCTTGTCCAAAAAACTTCGATTGTGACCTAGGCCTAGCTGAGTTAACTAACAATTGTTGACCCGTGGAATGTGGATGCATTTTATAGGCAATACTTAAGTCAGCGTAAGCATAACAGAGTTAAGATATGAAGATCCAGGGGTATGGATATTTATTTTGAATGTGCGTTTGGCTAATCTTAGGACCTACACTATGGATCCTGGATAGAAGCAACCCATATCCCAATTAACAACGGAATTTTATCATGACATGGGATATATATCAATCTTAAAAATTATTGCTCGGGTTTCTAAGGCTCCTCCGTGTGTACTATATATCCTATATATATAGGATAGTAGATTTCTATAGTTGAATTGCGCTTGGTATTTCAGACTGCCATAAATCATCAACTCGAAACCTTTTAATATAATAATATATCAAGAATGCATTAGTTGTTGGATAAAGAACTTATAATCTGCTATGGAAGCGTGTAATCCAAATAAATTCTAACGAACGCGTAAATTTTTTTTAGTCAGGAGCAGGATGTCGAATGTGTTAAATCGATCACACGCGCGTAAATTGATTTTTAAACCATTTCCCAGCTTAATATTCTCATTCCAGATTTCTTCTTTCTGTTTAGTGCATGCATATGAAATGTTGATGTCATCGCTGGTGCTGGTTGTATGTGTACTAGCTAGCTGCAGTATTTAAAATTGAACTATGGATGTAATTCGCACTACACAGCCGCAGTCAAATTTAGAACTACAATTCACTTTATTCTATTAATTTTTTGCGGTTATAAATTATATCAACCTGATCTCAACAAGCCTTGGATCATAATAATCAAATCGAACCACAGCACAATTAATCGAGTTAATCAACATTCAGATGGGCATCTATATTGCCACAACTACTTTAATTATAACCTCACAGTATCATATATCTATGTTTAAATAAGGTTTGAATTTATTCATAATTCTATTATATTGCTCAGTATACTATAGTATAATAAGCCTAGATTCGAATAATGGACAAATTGATCTATAAACTGAAAATGCAAGATGACAGATGAGTTAATCATCGATCATTTGCCCACCATGATTTCAATCAGCTCCTCAACGTTTTACGTGCCCCATCGTAAATCAAAACGCGTATTAGACATATGTTGCACTGTAACCTCTCAGATCGTGATTGCACCTAAGCTGAACCATATTCAACTCGAGCATATTAATCGATTTGATTTAGATTTATTCAACTGCTGCTCATGTAGAGCAATGCCTTCTTAAACAAAGCTGTATCAGAAACCCAATATCCGAAATTGACTACACTATTACCACTGATACCAAGCTGGCTAATTCGATAACCATCTGCGTAAATATCAAGTTACAATGCATGATGGTACCTTCGTCTTGGATGATTACAAGCATCCCATCAAGTATGAGTTTGTGATTAAAACTTGATGGTTGCTATGGTAAAGAGATACTGAAAATGCACAGGCCAACACATTCCACAAAGTTTTATTACCGTAGGGGCTTGGATCACCATGGCAGGCTTACAATTGAGGGTTACTCCTAGGACCTCAAAGTCAGAGTACAATACCAAACGTGCAAAGGTCAAAGCTTCGTTAAGAATCTGATGCTTTCAATTACCTATAGGTGCAGAGTTTATTAAGTTTTATATTTCTGGAGTGATTTTCTAATATTTCTATAGGATATACTTACTGTTAACTGTTTGATTGAATCAGAAGCTTCAAAGTACGCGTCTAATTAACTTGTATGACGATTTCAGCCCCGGATTTTAAAGACGACTTGATCCTAATTTAGGGGGCCAGCCTAGGGGAGTAACAAACCAAGTATTAGGCGACTAATCAGCACTAAGTGTAGCTTTGGTATGTAGCGCACCATAAATTTAGATACTTCAACATTCTTGGGTTTGGATACTAGAATATATTTTATTGTATTAATCTGCTACAATCACAGCCAATCGTGAAATAACAATATCTAAAATGTTTCTTAGTCAAAGGGTATCACCATTATTACAGTATTATCTTAGTAGCACTAATTATTCTACTTATATTATGATATCGTCACTTATATATCTGCTTCAAGCTAGCAATCCTACCGATATCTAACTCTTAAGCTTCCTTGAACTAAACTCAAACAGCAGTACTACGTGCTCCATCATATTTTATAGGCGAACAGCCACTAGAATTTTTGCAAAGCTCGAGATCAATCCATGCTTTCTCACCAATCTTAAGTTAACCTTTTAGTTTCAAAAATTGGTATCTTCCCAGATAGCTTTATAAATTTTTCTAGCTATTACACACTATTATTGTCAAAATACACATACCTGAGCCTGCAGTTTGGCCTCAAAATATAACATCACAATATGAGACTCAATTTCAACAATAGAAAAAGCTCGTATCTTTATTCTAGTACAATGATCCTAATGATGAGACCAATTGCAGAAACTCACATGGGGTGGCATGTGCATTTTCAGTACTTTCAAACCCAGAATTGTTTGATTTGTTTACCCGTAAAACCAATCCGTAATTTCCATAAGCTGCAAGAATTGTAAATAAACATTGAAAATATATATATGAGGCTACACAGCAGTATAAAGTCGCGTGCGTGCGCTAATAATACTCAAATAAAAATTATTGCTGCATTAACACAAAATAAACTTTTGCACCAAAGTTTCGCTTACCACAATATATATATATTTTTTTTTATGTTTATTTATTCATTTTCTCAGAAATTTTGTTTCCCAAAAAAAACTCAACTAATCTAATATTGCAATTATTCACCAAATTATAGCTAGAACAGATTATGAGATTATTAAAAACATCTTACCACCACTCAGGAAACAACTAATCAAGCTGAAATAGAGAAAAGTCAATAAAAAATGCTAAAGAACGAGAATATTAATATAGATTCTAATAACGGTTCAACAAAAATTAATACTAACAATACTAACACCAATAATACAAAAAACAATAATGGAACGTTGCAATATCGCGACTTGAATAGATACCCTCAACATACTAACTTTTATAAGCCAAACGAAAACTTTTATAGCTCTACTGCATCATCGAGCGAAAATAATACACATATGACAATGGATAGTGAGAGTAATGGATCTAACGCATCTATTGGTGTTAAAACACCAAGTAAAAAAGGGTATTTCAGTTCAGTAAATTCACCAAGCTCAATACCTGTTCATAAACGAAGTTCCTTCAAGTCATTGTCAAATTTTACTAACCATTTCACTAAAAAATCTACATTGAATGATGAACATCCCATGAGTTGGATGGATCAAGAGGAATTGGATGAAGAATGGATAAGTGATGATAATCATAATAACAATCATAGCGATACTAATTCAACAATTGACGCGAATAATGCAAATAATGAAACTAATGAAGATGATGAAAGTCAAATGGGAACAACAAAGCACAATGAGGATGATACAAATAAAAAAATAGCAACACCGGAATGGAAAAAGGCTTTGAGAAATCAAAATTCTAATAACAATATGAATCAAAACCATTTAGAGAAACTATTCAATCCGCCAACAGTTAATAATACTAATAGTAATAATAAGCTTGATAGTATACAAGAATATCAGTATGAATCTTCAAGTATTACACAAACCTCGAATACCAACAATTCACAATCATTTGAAACATCAGAATCTATTGATGATTCAAGAAGGTTAAGTAGCTCTCCATTGAAAGTTTTTCAACAGCATGATACTTTTACTAACTCAAAATACGAAGGTTTATTGGGTTCATTAGATAATAGAAGAAGTGCTGAACAATCATCAAATTCAATTATCATGAGTAAACGAAGGGAGGTTACAACACAAGATTATATGAATGATGCGGACCAATTAATGCAAAAACTGAGAGGCATGCAGCCACCAAGTGGTAGTAATCATGAATTTTATGATGAGACTGAATATACTCAAGAATCAAATGATGATAGTTCACTAAGAGAACTAGAATATTCAATCAAACAACATAAACCTGAACCAAAACCTACACAGCAACATAATCATCAAAGAAAGAGAGGCCCTGCATTAATTCAGCCATCTGAAGTTCAACATTTAATTGGTGAAAATTTTGGACAAATGGGATTTGATCGAAATAATTATAAATGGAAACCAAAAGTTGATAGCAATGAAAACCATAACAATTATGGTACTGGCAGTACAAAAGTTGGTGGTTTTACAGAATCTTCTGCTACGAATGATAGTAATGAGGGTCAAGATGATGTTTTTGAAGGTATTGAAGATTTATCCGATGAAACTACCTTAGAAAATGATCATGCTAATGATAAGGAAAGAATCAACTTAGAAAGGTATAGAGAATCAAAGCCATTGTCAAGAAGCAATTCACGAGCGCTAGATGATCCGCCTACTGAATTAAGAAGTGAAGATTCACAATCAATTGATGAAGAAAGTGAACCAGAAGAAGATGATGAGAAGGAGAAAGAAGAAGAGGAAGGACAAGATGGAGTTAGTGAAGTGATTGAACAAGTCGATAAAGAAAATAAATTTGATCAGGAAGGTGGGTTTGCACCATTTAGAACACCTCAAATTAGAAAAAGTATGAACAAGATGTTTCCAAATTCTGGTACTGTTAGAAGAGAAGTATCATTTGTTATTCCAAACAGTGTTTATAAAAGCTCACCATTTAATCAATTATTTGAGTTATCAGCAAGGTCTTTAAAAGATGTCACAAATATTAGTCAAGTTGAACCTTCATATTCTCATGGGTATAGTACTTTGGTTAGAGTTTTGACTGATATGGGTAGAAATGATCCTGCATGGGATCAATATGATCAATTAGATTTATCAAGTCGAGGCCTGGAAACTCTTATGAAATTAGATGAAATTTGTCCTTCATTGAAAAAATTAGATGTCAGTGATAATGAAATTTCATTCCCAACTGGGGCACCATCAAGTTTAAGATCATTAGTTGCTAAAAAGAATCATCTGAATGATTTGGCAAGTTTTGGTAAATTAGTCAATTTGGAATATTTAGATCTAAGTGATAATAGATATGAAAAATTGAATGGGATGGCTGGGTTATGTCACTTAAGAGAACTAAATATTGATAATAATTTTGTTCGAAGTTTGGATGGAATTTCGAATTTAGAAGGTTTATTGAGATTAAGTTGTAAAAATAATGATATTACTGAATTAGATTTTAATGGCTATAATTGGAGAAGAATGGAAGAACTGGTTGTTTCAGGTAATAAAATTACTAGTGTAGAAGGACTAGAATATTTACCAAGCTTATCAAAATTGAATTTGGATAATAACAAAATTAATAAATTTCAGATACATATGAAGCATAAAAAGATTAGAAAACTATGTTTAAATAATAATGATTTGGTTAAGTTTGATGTTAGTGGGTTGGTTGGATTAAGGGAATTGTTATTAGATGATAATAGAAATTTAGAATTAAATGGTGTATCAAGATTGAAAAATTTGGAAATTTTAAGTTTAAGATACCAAAACAAGAACCAAGATTGGACAAGTTTTTGTGAAGTTAAAAAGTTCAACAGTTCAGGTACTAAATTAGCAACAATTCCAATGGAAGAACCATTTTTGAATCTTCAAAACTTGGAAATTTCACAATGTTCATTATCAAAATTACCACCATTATTCAGTGAATATACTATTAACATTAGAGAATTGAACTTATCTATGAATAATCTAACATCACTTAAGCCAATTGTTGGGATTCCAAAATTGAAACGATTATATTTATACAAGAATGAGATCTCAGATTTACAACATGTTATTGATACTATTAGTATGTTCCATGAATTAACAGTATTGGATTTGCGGGCCAATCCAATTACTAGTAAATTTTATCCACAAGTTATTATACATAAAGGTAACAATCGAGCAGCAAGTGAGTATGTTTCAACAAGATCCAAGAAATTCCAAGAAGCATGGTCAAGAAAAGATGAAGACTATTTAGCTAGTTTACCAAAAAATTTGATTCGAAAGAGAAATAAGTATCAAGCTCTAGTTTGGGGTGCATCAACAGTATGTGGTAAAAATCGATTACAATGGCTAGATGGAGTAATGCTGGATAAATCTACTAGAATAACGTTAAACAATAATTTACAAGATATCTTAAATTCTTCCAAAGATTATGATACTACATACTAATATATAATAAGAGATAAATAAAAATAATAAAATAATTAAAGTAATGATGGTAAATTTTGTACAGCCCACCAACGTTTTAATAAATTATCTGATCTTTCTTCAAAATTCATTCCCTCAATTGTAGCAACATTTTCTTTAATAAAATGATTTCTAAATTGTGTCAAATAATCAACCAATTCATAATTTTCTACAATCTTCATAATATTGGTGCTATCAGTACTATCTAGTTTCTTTGGTACTAATTTATCCAAATCATCCAAAATATCATCGAATTGTCGAATAGCACGTTCAGTTAAAACATGAGGCCAAAATACTTCTGATGATCCGATTCTTGCAGGTAATCTTGAAACAGGAATATATAATTCCTTTTTAATGGTTTCTATAGTTAAAACTGCAAGATTTTCCAAATCAATTTCTTCTTCTTCATCATCAGATTCACTTGCTGATATATCTAAAGATTTTAAAATTGATAAATTATCCAAATCAATGATTTTATTGATTGATTTTTTGGCTTTTTTCTTTGGTTCTTCAGCATGTAATGATTCTTTTCTTGCACGTTTTTTGCTTGCAGATTTTGAATATGTACTATCTGATTGAGAAGGAGTATTGAAAATTTCCTCTTTTAATCCAGCATTACTTTTTCTATTTGAGCCACTCTTTTTCTTTCTTTTTGGAGTATTTGATTCTTCATCTGAATCGTCCAAATCTGCTTTTGCATGCTCAAGTGCAACGTTTCGATGATCATATCTACCATCCATATAATCTAAAGCTGCCTGATACCCATCGCCCAACTTTTTCTTTGAAGCTGCCTTTGATTCAATAGTTTCTTTAGCAACATCAATATCAATTTCATTTAATTTATCCCATGCTACCCAATACCAATCATTTGATTGAAAAAATAAAATTGGAATATTTCTATTTGGATATTTTGCTGGTTGTGATTTGAAAATATGTGCTGGAACTTCATTATCTTTCATAATAAGAGCTGGCCATGGTGGTAATTTGCCTAATTTATAAGTAACAACTTGGCCCGGTTGAAATGGACCATATTTTGTATCATAAACTACATCTTTATTTTTTTCTGTGGTTTTTGGAGTCTTTGATTGTTTTCTTTTTTTACCGGAAGATGTTGTAGATGTTGAAGGAGTTGTCAAAGTTGCTTGTGGTTTTTCAGTTGATTCCATAGTATCATTAGAATCTTGTTTTGAAGTGCTGTGCTTTGGTGTGTTATTATTATTGGTATCAATGGTCATTTTTGATGATTCTTTTAAAGTTGAAACTGGTGGTAATGTCTTTGGTTTTTCTTGATCTAAGGTACTATATGGTCGATTTAAAGAAGATAGCCTTGGTGATGAGCCTTTAGTCTTGACAAGTGGTGTGGTTGTAGTGGTGGCAGATGGAGTAGTTGAATCGGTTTTTGTAGCAGAATCAATTGAATTATTCTTTTTTTCACTTGAAGGTAATAAAGTAGACGCTGGTGCGAATCTAGACTGTTGTTGTAGATTATTCAACTTTTTAGAATGTTGTTCCAAAATAGATGGTAAATTAATTTGGTCTGCTGGCTTTTTATTACTATTAGGTGAACTACTTTTAATTGTACTCAAAGAACTCATTAACTTTTGAATATTTTCCAATTTGGTCCCTTGTTGTTGCTCTTTTTCAGCTGAAGTGTTGTTGCTGGTATTTTTAAATGAAGTTGTAGATGATGAAATAGTTGGTGGAGTATTGTAACTATTACTTTCACTAGTCATACCTCGTCCTTTCTTAATGTATTATTTAAATCAACTGCGTTGAGTGACTTGGTTGGATTCAGTAATTGCTTTTATGTCACGAGTTAAAATTTCGCGACTTGGTTTAAGAGATTTGAAGAAAAAATATATATATATATGCGTAAATCTTTATCCAATAGGTTGGTTTGCGAAAAATTTTGTTTAATCAATCAATCGAAATAAACTGTTCGTGGTTGACGGGGTGATATTTTTTTATCTAACGCGGTATCTTTACCTCAATTAATGGAATTGGACGAAGATTTTTTTTTGTAGATAATAAATGGTGAAGTGATGATAAAAAAAATTATAATAAGAAAAAAAAGGAAGACGCGAAATTCCCAAAGGATATAAAACCAACCAGAAATCTTAACTATGGGATGGTGGAGAAATTTTTTTTTCTTTTTTCGTTTTTGATAAAGTGATGTTGAAGGGAAACTTTTACCTCCCAAACGCGTCTTTTTTTTTTTTTATTCATTTTATGGTGTGGCGGGAAGTGAGTTATAAGTTGTACGCGGTAATTATTATAATTACCCTGACGATGATTTGCTATAGCATACCATAAATATCATGATGTATGTAGGCTAAACCCGCAAAACGGTGTAACACGCGTATTCAGCCGATTTGACAATAGGCAGGATTTATAAATTGTGTATATAGTTCTACAGTCTTGCAAAGTACTTTTGTATCTTTTTGAATTGAAGAAAACTACATTAAATTAAGAAATAATCTTTAATTAAGATATATCATTTAATTGACGATTGATAAGTATACTTCACTTCTAGAATTCTTATTAGTTAACCTTCAAAACCAAAGCATAAGAACACCAAAAATCAAGTATCTGTGTGAATTTTAATAAATATAACATAAATCCACCAGACACTGGATCTAGCCGGCCAGATTGATGCACAACCTTACATTATCAATTGTGATATCGGTTTATGGTACGTAGGTCTCGGAATAAAAGAAAGCTACCACTCCATTGTAGGGTGATACCTACAGAGCCCAATAACGGTCTTGACTATTCTGATTTGTACATTCTTATCTTGACCAGCTTGCAGCTTTTAATAGTAATTAACCCATTCCAACTATTTGTTAGGTACAACTACATGTAGGATCAGTGATTTATACAAGATAGTACAGTCAGTAAATTTCTACAACTGCCAAAAAAGCCCTAAAAACTCTCGTCCCAGATTAATCATTGCTAGTTAATACTCATAAAAAACAAGTTCAGATTTTAAGTCTCGCAAAATGATTTCAAGCGCCATTGTGTATAGTGGCAGTTAGTGCTTACTAATTTTGGTGGTATATATTTGCCAGCATAGTGGCTTTCAAAATCGTAATATTGTGCCTTAGAAAGGTAAGCTTAGAATGGTTCAATAAGTACCCTCTACATGCTGGTTCTCTATAATCATATTTTGTTGTGAATAACTACTAAAATAAAAAGACACGCACAATCTGTATTTTATATATTAAGGAGCTGAAGATTCGCGCATTTATAACTTTTAAAAACACGTGTATGAGACGCGTTTGTAAAAAAAAAATCCGGAGATTATAAGTCAGTTTGAATGGAGCCCTAAATAACCATTAAATTATCATAAGTTGTACATTATAGCATTGAATGGTGCACTGCTATTTAAATTCAAGCATTAAACAAAAGTTATGACATTGCTTTCACAGCAAAATGTCGAATATTTATGGTGACTTACGACCACAGAATAGATGTGCTTATATATTGTACGTTGCTAAGAAAAATCCGGGAATTTGAAGTCACATCTCAAGTTGTGTAGAAAGTTACCAAAAAGCTGGAGTATTTATTACAATTCTTTTATACTACTGAATCATTGAATAATTTGGGTATTAATACGTTAGACTTTATTTATTGTTCAAATTATGGACATAAAAAGATTGTGGGAAGATTTTCGATTTATTCAAGCCGGCATAAAAAAATCCGGGAATTTGAGATAGCTAAACTTTTCAATTAAATCGACGAGATAATAGGATTTTAAAATTTTTATACTTAAAAACCAATGAATGGAAATATTTGACAGTTCAGGCAAGTGATTAGGCGAAGTTACAAGCGCGAAGGCTGGATAGACTTTTGCGATAGATGTAAGTGGTTAAGCTTATATAAAATCCGGGAATTATAATTACTTAAGCTACATGCATCTAATTTGAGTTCAGGTGCACTTTACCAAACCTTGAAAGGTTTATTATATTCCCATCCCCGTAAACAATCGGTTCTGTCACTTTATGATTTTTGCTCTTTTGCTAGACCTGAAATTTCTTTCTGACGAAATAATTTTTCCAAAAAATCTTGAACTTTTTGAACTGTTTTTTTTTTCACCATTCACACTTTTACACATAAAAATATCGGATTGCTAAAAAATTAGTACAATTTATTTCAAAAATGGCTTATAGTGTTGTATCGATTTTCAATTACTATAGATCGATATGAGATTCAAAATCTGATGCCAAAAATTTTTAATTACTATCACCTAACATGATTTGCACCTTTTTTAAAATTTCTTCATCAATTTCTTCTGGACGACCTCTCGTTTTAACATTGGAATTTCTTGATGACAAATCAACTTCAAAATAATCAAGTGATACTCGCTCTTCAATTGGACCAAAATATTTATGCCAATCTTGTATGCAGCTTTTAGTTTTATCATTATATATTCTTTCTGGATCAAACGGATAAATGCCTCTAGATTCGAATGAACTTAAAACATAGTCTTTAGCCTTTTCTCTTCCCTCAACTAATGATCTTAACCAAGCAAGTGAAATAGTAATGCCATCTTTACTTCTAATACTTTCAAAAACATTACCAAATTTTTTCTTAAGTTCTTTAAAATATAAACTATTTAATGGTTGTAATAAATGTGTTGCATTCGGTGGGAAATCAATTAAAACAATACCATGAGATTTTGCAAATTCATCAATTTTAGAACTATGATGAATTGGAGCATTATCTAGCAATAAAACTCGTTTCATTCCTGCTTTATCTCTTGTATTTTTTTCAAAATGCTTCAAATATTTAAAAAAATCATTTGCTGTTAACCAACCACCTTCTCTTAAATTCCATTCCCAATTGTCACAATCTTTATCTTTATTTGAAACTGGTGATGGTTTTTCCTCTCTTTTACATTGGAGAAAAGGTTTTAAAATAGTTGAATCAGCTGAGATTGTTTCAACTAAAGTTCTCATTGAGCCTGCTAATCTAGTACCTTTACCTGAAATAGCACAACCTGATGGCAACACATACTTTAATGATTCAATACATGTTGACCTATGGAAATTAGTTTCATCGACATTGAAAATTTGACCTGGTGGTAGTGATTTGAGTTCACCATTTTCATCTCTATAAATAATATTATATGCGAATCTTGCAAAAAACTTTTTGATCTCTCTTGCTTTAATAATGGGTTTACTATCATTATTAAAAACAAAAACTGTTAAATCTGGTTGGTTT